>JACAFY010018488.1:369-13319 GCA_015252635.1 Dictyostelium capitatum | reverse complement strand
TTTTTTTTTTTTTTTTTAATTTTAATTTTTATTTTATTTTTTTAAATTATTGAAAAATGAATAACGAAACCACCAACAACAACAATAATAATATATTTTCAAAAAGAGGAACATACAAAAAATCAAAAAATTATGATGATAAACAAATAACAAAATATTATAACCAAGCATATGAAGAGAATTTCAAAAATAATCAAGTTTCAAATCAAAAAGATGAATCAGAAATAAAAAAAAATGAAATGAAAACACAAGAAATGAGAAACCAACATATGAATGATTTAAATGAATATTATCAAAAAAATAAACAAGAAATTGATTTAAAGTTGGTAACAAATAAAAATAAGATATCAGTTGCATTATTATTTGGATATGATGGTACAGGATTTCATGGATTAGGATATAGTAAAGATTTAAAATATCCCGCAATTGAAAATCTATTGGAAAAAGTACTTTTTAAATGTGGTCATATATTACCAAGTAATGTTGGTGAAATAAAGAGAATTAAATGGAGTAAGTCTTCAAGAACAGATAAGGGAGTTCATTCATTATCAACTGTAATTTCTTGTTTTTTAGTTGTATCAGATGAAATTTTCAATTCAGATTCAACTTTACCAATTCAACAATCATTTATTGATGATATTAATTCATTGTTACCTAATGGTATTAGATTATTTACTGCAACTAGAGTATCACGTAGTTTTCAAGCAAGAAAAAAAGGTAATGAGAGATCATATCATTATCTTGTACCAAAAGAACATTTAGCTGGTATTGATCCATTATGGATAAATAAAATATTATCTTCATTTATTGGTGTAAATAGTTTTCATAATTATACTGGTAAACGTTTGACATATACAAAAGTTAAAAATAATCATAGTGATGACGAAGACGAAGATGAAGGTGAAGGTGAAGATGAAATTAATGATGATTCAGAAAAAGTTGAAGATCAAGTAATAACTCACCTACATACACCTTCAAATAGAATGAATGAAAAATTAACATTTAGAAATAATTCAACAAATATTAGAATTGTAAAATCATTTTATATGGAGAATGAATTAGTTGATAATAGATGGTATAAATTTGTTGTAATTGGTGAATCATTTATAACATTTCAAATTCGTAAAATGATGGGATTCTTTTTTTCAGTTGTAAAAGGATACCAACCATTAGAAGCATTAGAAATTTCAATGTCACCATTTTCAGTAAATGTTCCAACAGCACCACCATTTTCATTATATTTATATGATGTAATATTTGATTGTTCAACACCTTCAAAAGATGATACTTGTAAAAACAATAAACATATTGATACAATATTTAATCAAGATCAAATTAAACAATTACAAAATCAATTTTTAATCAATACTTTAATACCAAGATTTAATCAAATTGAATTTGAAACAAATCAATTTCAACAATTCTTTAATTATCTTGAAACTAAACATCAATACAATTTAAATGATTTAAAATTATTAATTGAATTAAACAAAGAATATCAAATTGAAAAACAATCAAGAAAAGAAGAAGGTGGAATTATAGTGAATCAAAAACAAAAACAACAACAATCTAAAGAAGATAGAAAAATAAAGAAATAAAATTACCATAAATTTAATATTTCATGTTTTTATTTAAATTTTGTAACATATCATAGATAAAGTGGTTATTATTATTATTTCCTCCATGACTAAAAAGCTATTTTATTAATATGATCCAATTTACATGTGAGTATTGGTGAAATTAATAACATTGCATCATTACCTTTTTTAATATAACTATCAATTTGTTCTTTATGATAATTAAGTCTTTGTAATATAGATGCAATACTAAAACACATATGAGCGATATATGGATGGTCTGATGGTAAATCTGATACATAATCTTGAAATAATTCTAAAAATTTTTTAATAAATTCATCACTTGCCAATTTCATCAATTGATCAGAACCAAAATAATAAATTGATTCAATTAAATAATAAATAGTTGAATGTGTTGTAATATTAACAAATAAGCCATCACGGTTTAATGCTGTTTTTATAGAGAGTTCACGAAATTTCTGGAAATCTGAATATTGGAATAATATAATTTGAAATTGAACCAATATAAATTTAATTTCTTCATATTGAATTTGATAAAGAGTTTTAGATTTATCTAAAATTTCAAATGTTTCATCAATGAATTCCAATGAAAATTTCTTATTATCTTGTAAATTGAATCTATTTAAACCTAACCAACAAATTCTACAATGTACACAATTTGCCATAACTGATACTATATTATATGATTTACCAATACCACAATTATTATTAATGTTAATACCACCAACAATTTCATCATTTTCAATTGATAATTTAAAATAATAAATTGATTTTTCAAAGTCAAAATCTTCGCCATGCTATAAATCATACCCAATTCCATTTGTGTAATGATTGTAAAATAATTATTTTCTAATATTTTTAAATGATCAGCTTGTATAAATGGTTGAAACAATTTATTAAATTTGAATGAAATTGGTAATGTTGATGCATATAACATTAATGACATAATGGTATGTGCATTATATTTTAAATCACCAGTTTCAAATATCAATTCTTCAGCTAATATAAAATATGCACTTGAAATTTTAGTACCATTGCCAATGCACCTTTTTAAATATTCAGTTGATTTACTTTTTGATTCAATGGCAATTAAAATAACTTCACATTCAATAAAATGATCAATTGTAAGATCACCTTCATTCCCTTCCAATAGGAATACAAAATACTTTTCAAAATATTTAAATTGTTTACCTAATCCTTCATATCTACGCAATCCTGCTTGTTCAATGTATTCTTTTGTTAATTTTAAATCTTTGAAACCAGTTTTAAAGATATTACCATATTTCAAAATATTTGCATTTGATTCTTTAATGAAATTTCTAACAAAAGATTTTGAACCATCTTTTGCAATTACAATATCAGATGATTCTAGTATTATCTTTAATTTGGAAACAGTTTGTGATTTATGAAATTCAATTGATTCCTTAGTATTTAATTTTGATGTTGAATTTAAAGATTGATCATTACCAATTAAAATCAATGATGCATTAAATAATTGAATTGCTGTTTTATATTCACTTAATCTTGAGAATATTTGACCCAATTTAAAATATGGTTCCCACCAAAATGGTCTATTAATTATTGATTTAATTCCATTTGATTTTGATAAAATAGTTAATTCTATAATATTTAGATAATCAGGTTTATCTTCTTCTTTTTCAACAGGACCATTTGAACCTAGTAAACTTTTTTCAAATTGAGCAGTTGCCATATTTAATAACAATATACTAATCGTTTTATTTGATAATCCATCAATTAACAATGCATTATTATAATATTTAGCAGCATCTAAATACAATTTCTTTGAATATAATGAATTACCTTTCTCTTTAATTGAATTTGATTCTTTTTCATTTTCATTTGAAATTGATGAATCATTTATTTGTAATGTATTTAATTTAAATTCAATTTCTTTTACAATATTATTTGATAATTCACAACTAATACTACCAATACTTGTATCACTTCATTTTGTTTTTTCCAATTTCCTTTAACATTATTATTAAATTCAAAACTTAATAAACAACTACAGAGAATATTTGTTGTAAATTTATTTAATGAACCATAATCAATTAATTCTTTTTCAACTGTATTAAAACAATCGTTATAATTTGGATGATTCTTTGAAATGATTTTTCCGTGTGCAACATTATTCAGCCATTCCGATCCTGCTTCTTTTAACCATCTTGATTTAAATATTTCTTTTAATTTTTCATTGACCAACGTTTCTAATAAACACCTTGTTTGAAAATAATTTATACATTCCATGTATCTCTCTATCTTTATGTTGTTGTATATCTGTGAATTTATATACCTTGTGAATTTATATACCTTGTGGTTGTTTTTTTTTTCTTTTGAAATGAAAAATAAAAAAAAAAAACTCCTCTACCATACCATTTTTCAATTTTAAACCACAGGTGTGCGGAGAAAAAAAAATAAAAAAGCGTAATTTTTATGTTTGCCAGATATTTTAATTTTTATTTAAAAAAAAACCAAAAGTAAAAAATATTTATTTAAAATTGGAAATAATTAATATTAATTAAATAATTATATTATCTTACATGATACTTATATATAAATAATGAAAATAATAATATATTTTTATGTTCATAATGCTGTTGATTTTTTTTAAAATGAATTATGTCTAACGTAGTCTATTTCAGACCTTTTAATATTTTATTTTTCAATTGATTTTAGAATTATAATAAAATTAAAAGATAAAAAATAGATATTTATAAAATATCTAATGGTTTTTTAATATTTTTTTTAGTTTTTTAGTTTTTTTATTTTTTTTGTTTTTTTAATAATCACACACAAATAAAATAAAAATAAAAATAAAAATGAAATTATTTATCCAATTAATTTTAATAATCAGTATTGTAGTTTGCATTTCAAATGTATATGGACAAAGTAATAATGTTCAATTTGTTGTACAGTCAAGCTATGGTTCATATGATGATAAATGTACCGGTCCAGTAATTGCTGTTCAAAGTATATTAACAGGAAAATGTGATAGATCAAATCAAATTTCAGTTTGCAATGATGATGGTACAATTACAATTTCATATTTTACTGGTCCAACCGGTGATGATTGTAGACCAGTAAGATATACAAATAATGTTACAATTCCAAGTAATACTTGCCTTGAAGGAAATGTAAATTATAGATGTGAAGATACATTTGAAA
Organism: Dictyostelium capitatum; assembly: GCA_015252635.1. Classification (NCBI taxonomy): domain Eukaryota; phylum Evosea; class Eumycetozoa; order Dictyosteliales; family Dictyosteliaceae; genus Dictyostelium; species Dictyostelium capitatum. Next base: position 8,535 of record JACAFY010018488.1, on the reverse strand, counting down.
TTTTAGATAATAGTTATTCAATGATTTATTTAAATAATTGTCCAACTGATGGTAGTGAAGGTGGTGTACCAGATAAATCAAATGTTTATACAATTACATCATTCCCAATTGCTGAATGTGTTGAAGGTCAAGATGGTTCTTTATTCTATTCATATTGCACATCAAAATCAGTATTTTATTCAAATTACGTTAGTTGGAATTGTAAAGGTGAAAATTATTCCAATCTAAAATATTTCGATACATGTGTTGATCATGATCCAGCAATGCAATATTGTAATTCAAATTAATTTAGGAACTTTAATCGACTCCAACACCCCCATTTAAATTAAATAATTTTAAATTTTAAAAAAAAAAACAATAAATTATTATTTTAAATCAATTTCCAAAATATATATATATATGAATTATTTAATATTATTTATGTGTACATATATATATATATTTTAAAATTAAAAAAATAAAAACATAAAAATTTTCAAATTTATTTTTCCTTTTTTTTTAAAGAATAAATCGTGTGTGTTTGAAGTGTTATATATATGCATGTAAAAAAAAATTATTTTTTATTTAAATTATTGTTTGTGTGTGAATATAATTATTTTTAAAAATCAAAGAAACTTATTAATGCAAAATATAATTTAATTAAATTCTTTATTATAATTAAATTATTAAAGCAATGATATTAATTATTTTCGTAATAGTTTTTTATATTTTACATAATGCTGTAGGTTTATTTTAATATGATATTATACAACCTTATAATTTTATTCTAATATAAAATAAATAAAAAAGTATAAAAAATATAGAAAGAATCATTTAAATGAAATCAATGGACCAACACCATTACCTATAATTGGTAATCTTCATCAATTATCAAAAAATCCACATATTGATATTACTAATATGTCAAATAAGTATGGTGGATTAACAAGGATTTGGTTAGCTGATGTATGTATTTATTTTATACGTTTACACTACCGGTTATTATATTAACATTAAAAATAAATAGTTATATACAGTAATTATATCAGATCCAGTATTAATAAGAGAAATTTATGTTGATAATTTTGAAAATTTTATGAACAGACCAAGAATACCATCAATGGAACATGCAACACATATGCATGGTACACTAACTGCAGAAGATGATAATTGGAGAAGAAATAGAGAAGTTGTAGCAATTGCATTAAAGAAAACAAATATTAAACATATTTATCAATTATTGGATGAACAAGTTGATGTTTTAATTGAATCAATGAAATCAATTGAAATGACTGGTGAACCATTTGATTTAAGATATTATTTAACAAAATATACAATGTCAATAATGTTTAAATTTATATTTAATAAAACTATATCAAAAAATGAAGATATACACAGTGGTGACGTTGGTAGATTAATGAAACCATTACAACAAGTTTTCATTGATGCAAGTACTGGTTCACTATTTGATGTATTGGGAATTAGTAAACCATTTTACATGTTTTATTTAGAACATATAAATAATAATTTCATTAAAATTTTAGATTATTCAAGAGAACAATTTAAAGAACGTTTAAAAGATTATGATCCAAATGTTCAAAGAGATTTATTAGATACATTAATTAAAGAATATGGTGATTCAAATGAAGATGATATTCTTACTATTCTATCAACTGTTACTGGTGCATTTTTAGCTGGTGTTGATACAAGTAGTACAAGTATTGAAATTATGATGTTACTATTAGCAAATTATCCAGAAATTCAAGAGAAATCATATCAACAAATTAAAGAAACATTAAATGGTAGATCAAAAGTATTATTATCAGATAGACAATCAATGCCATATGTTGTTGCAATGATGAAAGAATCAATTAGATATTTACCAGTTAGTCCAATGGGTCTTCCAAGAACAACAAGAAATGATTGTATGGTAGGTGGTAAATTCATTCCAAAAGATACCCAAATATTAATTAATTATCATGCATTATCTCAAAATGAACAATATTGGGATAATCCAAAAGTATTTGATCCACTTAGATTTTTAAAATCTGAAACTAATCCAGCATATCTTCCATTTTCAATTGGAAATCGTAATTGTGTGTATGTATTAATAATATTAAATAATACTATCTAACTATCATCATCATCATCATCCATTTATAAATATTAATTACACTTTTTTATTACTTTACTCTCTCACATAACAGTGGTCAAAACTTTGCAAATGATGAAATGTTTTTAGCAATATCAAATATATTATTAAACTTTAAAATCAAATCAGTTGATGGAAAACAAATTGATGAAACACAAAGATATGGTTTATCATTAAAACCAAATCCATTCAAAGTAAAATTAGAAAAAAGAAATTAATAATAAATATATATATATATATAACCCTAAACAAATAAACCAATGATGATATATTTTTTTTTTTTTTTTGATTTATAAATATTTTATTTTTATAATAATTTTATTTTTGAATCAAATTGTATATTATTGAATTTAGTTTGATGATAATTCAAGGACGACACTGACGATATCACTGTTTTTCTTTAATGCTTCAATAACAGTTTGTTTGTCTTTACCGGTTTCTTTACAGACTAATTCAACATCTGCTTTGTCAACACCTTGATAGTCAATTGAATCAGCAACAACTTCAGCGACGATTTCTTCATCATCAGCAGTTGTGGTTGTGGTGGTGGTAGTTGGTTTGGCAACTGGTGCTTCAACTGGTTTAGTGACAGTTTGTCTGGCAGCAGCTTGTGCACGTTGATTTAAATCATCGAATGATTGTTCACCGAAAACAACATAGATTTCACCTGATGGTGATGCAAAAACGTCTGGTTCAGCAACAACCATTAATAACTAAATAATAATAATAATAATAATATCAATTTAATATTAATATACAATCATTCTAATATTACTATTACAATATTACTGTTCACACACAATGCACAACAACACAGTTTTTAAAAATTTAAAAAAAAAAAATACATACACCTTCTTTTTGTTTTAAGGTGACACGGAAAATGTCTTTAACTGGTGATAAACCTAATTTGTGCATAACATCTCTGGTTTTTTTTTCAGTTTTGGTAACTTTTTTTGTTTCAACTTCAGCCATTTTAATTATTTATTTATATATCTATTTGATTGTATATAATAACGGCAAAATACAAAAAAAAAAAAAAAAAATATTTTTATAAAAAAAAAAAAAAAAAAAAATTAAAAAAAAAAAAAAAAAAAAAAAAATATAACACACCAAAAAAAAAAAAAAAATTTAAAAAAAAAAAATGAAAAAAAATATCACAGACCAGTTCGTAATATTATTATTTTTGTGATTAATAATTAATTATATGTATATAAAAATTTTATTATTATTTTTTTTTATATGTTTTATTTTGTTGTTAAACTTTTTTTTTTTTAAATTGATGGTTGTTTTTGTTTTGGACTTGTATTTGATTGTTCTTGTGAAAATGAATAAGATGAAGTTGTTCTTTGTACAGTATTTTTATGATGTTGATTTGAAAGGTATTTTTTATCTAATGAATGAGTATCCATTGATTGATTATTAACTTTTCTTTGAATTTCTTGAGCTATATGACTTGAATCAGGCATGAATTGACGATACATAAATTTCCAAGTGAAATCTCTCCACAATGCAATCACAGGTACAAACAATAGTAAAAAGTAAAAATGAGCAGATTCACCAATATGGAACATTGAACCAAATAAATTTGAGCCAACTTCAGTTGTATTTATTTTAGCGTAAATTACTTGCCAAATGAAATAAACGATTATTGAACCCCACATTGCTAAATGATTTATCCATGTCCAATGATGAGTTTCTAATGATAATTTACCAGTTACAATTAACATTACACAACAATATACAATTAAACCAAATGCGAATAATTCTTGAGTTTGACCATTTGAAAATGCATTACTTTTAAATATTACACAATATGGTATTGCAAATGCAATAAAACTATGATAAAATCCATTTAATATCCATTGAAGAAATGTGAAATGATTAAAATGTTTATTTTCAATACCAGCTTTATACAATTGTGGATATTGGAATAGTGTTTTTTCATTTACTTCTTTTTCTAAAATACAATATACAATCAATGGGAAAAATGTGAAAACAATTGTATAACCAGTTAAATTATAAGTTTCAAATAGTGTTTGACCAGAGAATCCATTAAAAATTGCAAATAGAAATTGAGCGAAATATAATACAATTCCTTTATAAAATATAAAACAAATTAATTTTGACATACGACGATATGAATGATGACCATGAACAAGTAATAAAGTTGATAAATGTCTAAATTGTGAAATTGTATAATCTGATGCATACGCAGCTTGTTTACCTTCTTGACCATTAATACCACCACCAACATGTGCAACTTGAATCATCATTACATCATTTGCACCATCACCAATTGCCAATGTAATTGGTGAAAATGTTTTTCTAACTAATTTAACAATTTTTGATTTTTGAAATGGTGAAACACGACAACAAATTACAGCTTCACATAATTTAGCTAAACGAAGGAATGTATAACCAACATGATCATCCAATACAAATTTCAAAGTTTGACCATCAATTACCAATACTAATTTTTTATTTTCATCATTTCTTGATTCCAATGAAGTTTGTTCAGTTACATGTCTATTCAATTCAGCTATAGCATTCTCTTTTGTACGTTCATTAATTACAATCATTTCATGTTCACTTGTAATTAATCCACATGAATAACCAATATTTATTGCATTATCTTGACCATCACCAGTTTGAATCCAAATTTTAATACCAGCTTGTTTGAGTAGATCAATTGTTTCAATTACACCATCTTGAAGTTTATCTTCAATACCAGTTACACCAAGTAATTGAAAATCAGTTTCAATTAATTCAGCAACTCTTTCAATTTCTTTTTCTTTTTCAGATTCAACCAATGTAGTTGAAGAACATGCAGCTTGATATTGAGATAACCATTGTTGGTATACACCTTCATTTAATGTTGTTGATGCAACACATAATGTTCTTAAACCTTCATAACCAAATTCTTGAATATGTACAATTGCAGTATCGGCATTTGGTTGATTTGGTGCCAATTTATCAAAGATTACACTATCTGCACCTTTACAATACAATACAAGTTTACCATTGGGTTTTCTTACAATTACACTCATTCTTTTACGTTCATGACTAAATTCCAATACATGAAGTAATTCAAATTTTAAATCATCAACACCATTTTGTTTTAAATAGACCGCTTTTGATGTTTTATGAATAAATTCAAATCCAAATGATTTAGCTGCGCATACCAATGCATTTTCATCTGGTGATGATGCAATATAATTGGTTTTACCATCTTCTTGTTGTGGTATAACTGAATGACAAATTGATAAAACATAAAAAAATTCTTTAATCAATTCAGATTGTTCAGTTCTTGAATTTAAATCATCAATTAATTTACCACCATCATTAAAATTTACATATGGTTGTGTTGTTGATGAACTATTACCATAATTGTTGTTGTATGATGATGAAGATTGACCAACACCATTTGATGCTCCATTTTCAGGTATTTCCAATGACATCATTTCTAAATTATTTGGATTTCTACTACGTGGTGATGGTAATGTATTTGCTTCATCTAAATTTGTAGTTGTTGTTGGTATTGATTCACCATAAACAGTACCACCAATTAAACATTTTTTAAATGACATTTTATTTTGAGTTAATGTACCAGTTTTATCAGTGAATATATATTCAATTTGACCAAGTTGTTCATTTAAATTTGCAGTTTTAACCAATGCAGGAGTATCAGTTTCTTGATGATACATTTCAATATCATTATTAATTATCCAAGTTTGAACTAATCTAACTATTTCAATGGTTGCATAAAATGAAATTGGAATTATATTATTGTATAATACTAAAAATGTTAAAAATGAAATACCACCTTCAACTGCACCACTTCTTGTAAATTGTAAATACCACCATCCATTATGATTAGTTGACCAAATTCCATTACCTAATGCACTACCAGCACATAATACAATTTGTATAAAAAATACAAATATTATAAAATGATTTGTTAAATTTTCAATATGACTTTTCTTTGTTTTTGGTGTACCTGAATTTTGCATAATTTTTGTATCTTTACCACTATATAAAACAATACCATTAATCCATTCTGTATTTCTTAATTTTGTACCCTATAAACAACAATAGTTGTCAAATGATAATTATAATTAATATTACAATTATATATTTGAGTGTGTATATTATTATTACTACTATTACTTACTCTTAATAAAAATTGTTTATTATTTAAAATAACATAATTTTCACCATAGAATAATATACCTTTTAAATAATTTAAATCTTTTGAAGGTGTATTACATTCAATTAAACCATTAAAATCATTTAATAATTCAATATTATCTTTAAGAAATACCATTTGATTTGATGCTTGTTTTTGTTTAAGATTAGATTCACCATCAAGATTCTTTGTTTCAATCCAACAACTATTATCTTGTTCACTACTTGAAAATAAATATAAATCTGCTGGCATATATTGTCTATTACGTATTTTAACAATTTCACCAACTCTAATATTCTTCCATAATGTTTGTACAAATTGTCCATTTCTTAATGCTTCACATGTACCATAATTTACTGCTTCATCTTGTTTTTGTCTTTTCTGTATATATCCACAATCTTAATTAGTAGTTGAAATAATATATTATATGTCATATGTTAATCAAATATAATATGAAAGTGTGATATTTACTTTATCCTCTATTATTTCTCTTGTTACAGATATTAATAAAGTTACTAAAAATGGACCAAGTGTTGTAAATCTTCCAGTTGGTGATACATCTGGTATAAATGAAATAACTGATATAATTACAAAATAAACATTTATCAAACGCATTAATTGTTCAAGAATAATACGCGGTATACGAGATACACCTGAAAATCTAGTTGTTGCAATTTCATTCTTTTCAAATTTAAATTTATCATTATAATCTCCACCATTTATATGAACAATTCTTGGTGCTCCGCCTTGACCATCTTCTGATTGATTATCTGGCTAATTATTATTATTATGTGACTATTAGTATTGATAAACACATACACACACACACACTATTCTAATGACATATATTTTGATAACACTTACTGTCATACTATAAATATTATTATAGCCATTTTGTTGTTGATGTTGATCATTAATGTGACTATTTGTATCAAAATTTGAAATTTCATCTCCATGACTTTTAAATTGTGTCATAGGAATATCATCATCTTCTTCAGAATACATGATATATATGTTTGTTTTTTTATATATATATTTACAATTATTGTTGTTACTAGTATTACTGTTTGTTGTTGTACTGTTACTATTTTATGTGATGTTGTTGTTGTTGTGTTGATATTACAATTTTATATATATATATATATATAAATTTTACATGTACTATTTTAAAAATAGTACGGATGATTAAAGAGAGATAAAATAAAATAAAATAAAATAAATAAAAATAAAATAAAAAAAAAAAGAGAGAGAAAGAATTGTTATGTATATATATTTTTATGTGTGTTGATTGATATTGATATATATATATAAATATGTATATAGGTGTTGTTGTGGTTTTAAAATAAAAATAAATAACACTGAGGTATGTTTTGTTTTTTTTTAATCATCAAACAAAATAACACACACAAACACACAAACACTTGTGTGTTAATTATAAGCTATTTTTATTGTTGTAATTTTTTTTTTTTTCCACTCATTTTTTATTTTTTTTTTTGTGCGCCGTTAAAATCATAATTTTTTTTTTTTTTTTTTTTTTTTTTTTTTGTTTTTTTTTTTTTAATTTTTTTTTTTTTTTTTTTTTTTTTTTTTTTTTCATTTTTTTTTTTTTTTTTTTTTTTATTACAGAGGTGAAATGCCTCCCAAATATTCACCCAACGCTGGGTATTTTTTAAGCCATTTTTTTCATTTTTTTCTTTGAAATTCAAGAAAGTTCGGATGGTGTAGTTGGTTATCACGAATCCTTAACACGGATTAGGCCGTGGGTTCGATTCCCGCTCTGAATAAGATTTTTTTTTTTTTTTTTTTTTTGGGTTTTATGTTTTAAAAAAAATTTAAGTTAGAGGAAATT
>JACAFY010018478.1:0-13326 GCA_015252635.1 Dictyostelium capitatum | reverse complement strand
TAATAACAGTAATATTAATAATAATTATAATAATAATGATAATAATAATAATAATAATATTGTTTCTTTCAAATCATCACATGTAGGTGCACTCCAAAGATTAAAAGATTGGGAGATACCAAAACCAAATTTTTTAGTTATCACTGGTGTTAATGGTTCTGGTAAAACTAAGTTACTCAGACACATTGAGAGGGTTATAGTTGGAAGCATTTATTCATCTGGGCAATTTTCGTCTGGTCAGCTATCAAATGACGATATTATGGATCTTTTGGAGCTATATAACTCAGGAATTGATACCAACAATCACAACATCAAATTATTAAAGGAGGAATTCAAGGATCAAAGGCCAATATCGGATATAAATTTAAGAAATTTTTGTGACAGTATGCAAATTTCAAAAAGTTCATCTATTCTTGAAGAAATGGAAGACATTGTAAAGAGTTTTACTGGTTCAAAAAAAACAAAGCTTAATAAAATGAAGTACCATGAATTATTCAAAGAGTGGCTTAAAATTGAACATCCTACAATCTTTAGTAGTTGTAAGTGTACCACAATAATTTATATCATATATTAATATTAATACTAACTAATACGCTCTAAATTTAACAGGGGGTTCTCCAAGTGATTGTAATAATTTTAGATTTCATATAAATTACGATGAGTCTAGTAAGAAATCGGTTTGCGACAAATGTTTTAGTGGTATTACAAGTGCAGAATTTTATGATAATTTCAATACAATGTATTATGATACTACCCAGTTTGAAAAATTCATTAATAATTTGGTTCAAGTAGATTTAGATCAATTTATTTCAAAAGCAAATGAATATTTTAATAGATTGACCAACAAAAAGTTGAAATTGGATGAACACAAAGGTAAAATAAAAATTAAAGAAGGTGAAAATACATTTAGTCCTAGTGATCTTTCTTCAGGTGAAGAAATGATGGTTCAAGTTTTTTTAATGTTATTTTTGTGTGGTAATGATAACTACATGTCAAACCCGCCAAAGATATTGTTGCTTGATGAACCAGATCGTCATTTTGATCCAAATAATATCAAAACTTATATGGAATGTTTGAATAGTTTATCAACTTCATATGGTATTAAAATAATAATATCAACACACAGATTGGAGACAATAAATAGTACACCAAAAGGATCATTATACTTTATAAACCAAGATAAAGGAGAAATAGAGAATATTAGTAAAGTCAATGCATACCACAGAATTTTTAAACATTCAAAAGATATCCTTCAACTTTTCAACAACAGAATTCTAACCGAAGGTGCAAATGATTCAAATTATTATAATCTCATTTATTACAAGTTCAAAGACATTAAAATTAATATTAATGGTAAAAATAAAAAAAGGGGGTTCTCCAAAAAGTATTCTATCCATTTCTCGCCAAGTGGTGATTGCAAACATATTTTTCAAATTTTGGGTGAACAGGATAAAGCTTTATTAAGAAAAGAAGAAGGGTTGAAGGAAATAAAACAGCACTTCTTCGGTTTAATAGATAAAGATGATCCAAATCAAACAAAAGATAAAAACCACAGATTTTTATTTTATCCAAGTGAACGTTATAGTCTGGAAAACTCAATTTATGATCCAATTACTCTCATTCAAGTTTACCATGGTAATGACATTGATAAAGCAATCAATATCTTCAACATAATCAAAAATAATGCAGAGAGGAGAAAAGAAGCAGAAGAAAGAGCAAGAAAAGAAAAAACTGAAAAAACTGGAGAAAATGTTGATGCTAAAGATCTCGAGTCGTTTAAAAAGAATAAAGCAGAAGAAAGAGCAAAAGAAATAAAAAAAGAAGGTATATCATTTACTAAAGAATTTTATCAATGGATCTATTCAAGTAAGTCAACTGATGCCACCCTGTCGTTAGAATGCGATTCGATTTTAGGTTTTTTGGTTTCAATTCAACAATTATTCACAGAAAATAATAAAGAATTAAAACAAACTGGTTTACAAGAGATGGTTGATGAATTCTTTCAAGAATTTGAAAAACTTGTTACAAATTTAGATAAATATGGTTTTTCGAGAATTAATATAACCATTAAAACCCTTCGAGCTGTCAAATATATCAACAGCAGAGGTGACGTTTTGGAAATCAATATCCCAGATTACTTTATAAATAACATTGGACATCACATTGAAGATTATTTAAACAACATTCTAAAATTTAGCACCAGAGATATAATTGAAAAATTAGATGCATTGAATAAACCATTTATCCCATTTGCACTTCTAGAATCATTAATCACATTTAATATTAATATTTCCGAATTCATTAATACGAATCCACTTACGCACTCATAAATGTCTCATCAAAAACCAACTTCAACTACTCATCCACAAATTATAATATATTTTTTAATAAACTAAATAACAAAAATAACAACAAAAATAACAACAACTATTAAATAAACATTAAACATATAATTTTAAATATTATACATATCTACTTTTATTTTATAACAAATATATTGATTGGAATATTTGGGTTGTGGTTATTTTAAAGAAGAAAAACCAATGTTGTAACAACACCAGTTTAAATAATATATAATATATAATATATGTCGAATTGATCAACGTTCAAATTCAACACATTTAACCAGTGCTCTGAATAAAAAAATAAAAATAAAAAAAAAAAAAAAAAATCAATAAAATTTTTTTTTTTATTGTATTTCATAAAAACAATTAAACCCAATTTATTTATTAATAAAAAAGAAATCGATAGTGTGTAATAATAACATATTGTATTATATTGTGTGTATTTATATAGATAAGAGAGAGGAAGAGATATAGATAGTGATAGATATATAGATATCTATAGAAAAAGAGAGTAATAATGTCATCAACAACAATATCAGCAATGATAATGGAAGCAGCAGATGGAGATTTAAATTATTTAAATTCAACACCTATTGGATCATTTCTATTGGATGATATGGGATTAGATGAAGATGATTTTCAATTATCACAATTTGAAGTATACATACCAGAATCATATGATAGTAAATTCATGACAGATTATGAATACATTTCAAAGAATGCACAGAAATTCATTCAATGTACAAGTAGAGAATTTGCAATTCAAGGTGAATTATTAAAGTTTTTTGTAATTGTACGTCCACCTGAAGATTCTAAAAAGAAACAAAAACAACAACAAATTCAACAACACATACAAAGAAAACAACAACAACAAATAATAAATCAATCAAATACTTCAACACCGCCACCAACACAACCTATAAAAGTAATAAGTTCATCAGATTCACCAAGATTAGTTGTATCTGATATTGATGCAAAAACAAATGAAGCTATTGATCTAAATAATAAAACAACCAACAATACAACAACACCACCAACTTCTTCATCAAACAATAACGATAACAATACAGATAATATATCAATTTTATTTCCATCATCAACATCATCACAAAATTTAATATTTGAATTACAATTAAGACTAGCAACAGATTACGAAAAATCAACAAAAGATAATCAAAATGTATGTATATCATTGCACTATTAATATACTTATATACTTGTGTATTACAATTTATTAATAAGGATTCGATTATAATACAGCCATTAAATATTATAGATTATAATCCAAAACATACATTTGTAAATACAGAAATGAAAAACGATCATATTTCATCATCAAAATCAGCAACATCATATCTTAGACAAAATACATTATCAGTAAATAGTAATGCAGTTAATAGTAATAATAGTAATGGTACAACAAGTAATAATAGATTTATAGGTGATTTAGTTGAAGTTAGTTCACCATTCACATTTAAAGATACATCATTATCATATCAAAAACCAAACTTTTTTAGACTATCAAATGGTGATATAGTATTTCCAATTGAATCTCCAATATGTATGTATACCATATCTGTTAATTTAATATATATATATAATTATGTGTTTATATTAACTAAAGTGATTCAATGTACAGATATAAGAGAAATTAATGAAGATAAATTAATTACAATGGTAATTAAAGTAAATAGACCAAAGAATAATAGAAATAATGCACACTCATCAGATAATAAATTAGAAAGATTAGTTCATGGTGGTATTGATAGAAGTATTAGTTCAATTAGATCAAGTTTATCAAGTAGTAACAATCAAAATCAATTAAATAATAAAAATACAAGAACCATATTAAAGAATTTTACATTGGTACAACCAATGAAAGTATGTTTACAACCTCAGATTAGTGGTAATAGCTCAATACCAATTGGTAATAGAAATTTAATAGCGGTAACATTGGAAAATACTCATTCAACATTACCTTTGAAAATATTGAATTTGGATGTTTATTTATTCCATGTGTTAAATATGGAATCCATTACATTAATTGATTCAGTTCAAGGCCAAACAAGTGTGCCAACTCATAGACAATTAGGTAATTTGGTTAAAGTTAATGAACATTACATCATAAAGAATTTATCTGGTAATGAATTACCAATTACATTGGAACCTTCCAATCAATATTCAATGGTATTATCAGTTGAACCAACTTCAATTCAAAAAGTACTTCAACCAATGGATGGTTTTCATACTAAAATTAAAGTATCTTGGGAGATTCCAAGTTCAAGTGGTCAAATATTATCATTGTATGAATTAAAAGTTAATCCACCATTTACAACAGATTTAATGATATCTACTGATAGTAATGTATTCAACTCTTTATTATTATTTTTAATATTATTAAATATTAAATATACTAACCAACCGTTTGATTGATTACAGATAAATCACCAGTTGTTATAAATGAAAAGTTTTTAGTAAAGTTTAATATATCAAATTTATCAAACTCTTTAAAAAATTTAACAATTAATATTCCACCACCAATAATTAAAAATAATCAAACCATAAATAATGGTATAACGGCAAATGTTGGTAAAGTAACACAAAGTAATACAACAACAACAGCAGCGGGTCAATCAGATTCATCATCTGCAAATGGTAATTCAGCAGCAGCATTGAAAAAACAAAATTCAAATTCTTCATTAAACAAATCAACTACAAAATTAACAAATAATAATAGTGTAGGTGGTGGTAGTACAATTGGTAATAATAGTAATTTAAATCGTTATGTTCCAGTTGAATCACATATTCATTTTAGTGAACTTTCAAATAAATCATTATTATCATTTGATGAAGTACAAAGAAATTCAGTAAATATATTATGTTTGGAAAAGTCTGTTCATATTGGTCCAGTTGAATCTAAAAATTCAATTTCAGCATCCATTGAATTTATGCCATTATCAACAGGTATTTTTGAAATTCGAGATATTACATTATATGATAGTATTGAAAAGAAATCATATCAATTAAAAGAACCACTTCAAATTTGTTGTGTTTCTCAACTTGGTTAATAATTTTAAAATATAAATAAATAAATAACAATATTATTAATTATTATATTTTAAATTTTGATTTTATTAGTATTATTTTAATTTTAATTTCCTTTAGAGTACTGATTTGCAGTTAAATGACAGTATGATTAGTGAACATTTACTTCATTTAATGTGTGTTGTATTAAATTAACATTCGCAATTGGATTTAATAATGGGTTACGTCCTAATATTACTTTGAGTTCATTAACAAACACACCACTATAGTTTGTTGGGACATTTCCTGCTGTTTGAATCAATGTACAATAAGTGATTTTTGAGGTCTGGGCAAATTGAAGTATAATTAATAATATTTCATCTCTTGTTGCTTCATAGTCTTGGTTTGACCACTTCATATAGCTACTATTTCCAAGATCAAACCATCCTTTTTCTTTTAATTGTTTTTTGATATCTCTGTAATAATTACCCATTGGTATGTTGTACTGTCTGTTAAAGGAGTACACCCATAGGAATGTAGTGCCACCTAGATCTGGAAGCGGTCTTATCACCAATGTTTTTGCAGCTACTTCTTCTTCTTCAAGGGTACACAATAATTCCTTTTTTTTTGTGATATCTTCACCTGCTTTTTTGAGTTGTTTTTTTTTTTTTTTTATTATGGTTTTTGATGCATTTTTTTTTTCAATATGACCTTCAAGTTCCTTTTGTCTATCTTCTAAACATTTAATTGAATTTTCTAATTTTTTCTTCTTATTATCAATTATGGAATTTATTCCTTTTGATTCTTTAGCATTTTCAACTTTTCCCAAAAAACCATAGTTTTCAATTGTACTAATATCAAATTCTAATTTAAAATTCAAAAAAACATGTTAATACTATTAAACTATTATAAAATAAATAAAAAAATCTAGTACCTTTTTTAACGTATACATCTATTGATGCCCCATTATTATTGTTTTTATTCATTTTTGAACGAGTTTATTTTTTTTGACAAAATCTTTAAGATTTTTTATTTTTTTATTTTTTTAGAAACCATTGCTATATCAATTTACAGGATTTTTTGAAATAAAATGGGTTGTGCCAAAAATGGTTGTTGATATAGCTTTCTTTTCAAATAAAGATTTTTGTCATTTTTTATTTTATTTAATAAAATCACAACCAAAACCTGGTTCCTCTATATAAACACAGGTTTGTGTGTTGCTTATAGAAGTAAAAGATCCTGGTTAAAATTAAAAAAATATATAACACTATTAATTATTAATATTAAATTTTGCTTGTTTTTTATTATTACTTTTACTATTATTTTGATTTTATTAATTCAAATAATTTATGATTTTGACGTCTGATTGTTGATTTTAAAGTTTTTGATTTCATTGGATTTGAATGTAAATAATTTTCAAATATTTCTCTATGAAGTTTAAGTGGACTATCATCATCTCCAACGATTTTACCATCATGATTTAATAATGAATTTAAAAGGTTTATCCAAAGTGTTGAATTTTCAAAATCTTTACGAATTGAATTTATGTTTGTTATATACAATGTTGTTGCGGTTGTGTTGTTGTTGTTGGTATCATCATCAGTTGTTGTTTGATTAATTGATAATTTTAATTCTTCTTTACCCGATGTTAAAATGTAGAATATTACTTTTGCAATACCTAAATAATCTATATTGTAAGTCCAAGTATCATGTTTTGAAATCCATTCCAATGGAGTACCAAATGGTAAATGTTCAGTACATGTTTGAAATCTTGAACCATTACCATAGATTGTAGTATCAATTGATTTACTAAAATCTGATAAACAAAAACTTTTAGATTTCCAACCACCACCAACACGATAACCATCAATTGACCAATCTGGCCAATTTAAAGTTTCACCAAATACATATAATAAATTCATTGGACATATATTACCATGAATTATATTTATAGCATGTAAATTACCAACCATTCTTAATAATTCAATACAATGAAACATTGCTAATGGTTCATCCATTTGCATTGAACATTCAATTACATCAATTAATGTACCTTCATCTAAATGCTCCATGAGTAATATTGATTTATCAGTGTAATAATAGAGTGACTGTTTCATTGGGAATTTATTTGAAGAGTATGATAAATGTTGTTGCTTTTGTAAACGTGTTTGAATTTGATCACAAATATAAAATTCCCAAATTGATTGTGGTTCTTGAACTTTACATGTAAGTATATTATCTTCACCAGACATCATACCAGACATTAATGCATCATCATCTTCTTGATCAACACCAAGTAATCTTTCAACTTTATATGTGAAACTACCATCCATTGTTGATCTACCAATACATTTTGTAAATTTGATTTTAATACCAGTAATTGCTAAATCAATTTCAACTCTCTGATCATCTTCACCTTCTACAAAATAAACTTGACCCATATTAAATTGATCAAGAAATTCTTCGGGAATTGGTGCTAAATCATCACCAACATTATGAAATGTTTCAATGGATTGAACTGTAGATGAAACATGTTGTTCCAATATATACATATGTTCTGCAAAATATGGATTTACAATACCATCAGATGGTGTTAATGATACTTCAATTATTGCAGTTGGATCAATTAAACTTGTAATATTACCAGTAATTTGTTGTCTACCTGTAACATTGTTTACATTTGAATCTAAACTATCACTTGTATTTGAAAAGTCCATTAATACCATTGATTTACTTGAAATTGTTGATAATGATAAACTACTAATTCCACCATTTGTTGTATTTGATGTTGGTTGTTTATCATCTTCATACATTGTAAATGTTGGTGTTGAATTACCTGAATTTGTATTTGAAAATATTGATTTTTGTACAATTGTTTCTTCTTGGAAAAATGAAAATCCAACATCTGTTTGTTGTGGTTGTTGTTGTAATGGTTGTTGTTGTTGTTGTGATGGTTGATCATTATCTTGGAATATTGTAAATGCAGTTGTTGATTGTTGTAATGGTTGTTTATTTTTACCTGCAATTTTATCAGCCAATGTTGATTTTGTAAATTGATTTCCATTTGATGGTGGTAATACTGAAGAATTCTCTTGAAATATATCAAATTTAGTTGCTTCTTTTTTAACGTAAAAATCAATTCTTTCCATCGTTTGAATTACATCTCTATCTTGATCCAATGTTATAAATTCTTGTTGTTTTTGTTGATGAATTGATTCTTGTAATGGTAATTCTGTGATTGTTGATAATTGTTTTTTAAGGATATCACGATTTGTTATTTTACTTGATAATAATGGATTGGTATTTGTGTTGTTACAATTTGGATCTAAATTTTCTTGTTCTTCTACAAGTTCTTCATTAAAAGATGAATCTTTTAATTCTATATCTGTGGAAATACTTGTTGAATTAATTTGTTGTTTTTGTTGTGCTGATGGTTGTTGTTCAATCACTTTTGGTGAGAAGGGATTTGGTGATGATGGAATTGATGAATTGGTAGTTGTATTAACATTATTATTATTTTTACTGAAATTATTTGATTTCTTTTCAAATTCTAAAGGTTCACTAAACATTGCCATAACATCATTTAATGCTTGTTTTGTATGAATTGTCATTGTTGGAGAAGGTGGATTATAATTTTGTTGTTGTCTTTGTTGATATTGTTTTTGTTGTTGTTTTTGATATTGCTGCTCTTTTTCCAATTGTTCTTTCTTTTGTTTATCTTTTGCTTCTTGTTCTTCTCTTTCTTTTTCCAACTTCAATTTTGCTTGTTGTTGTTCTTCATCAATTCTTTTTCTTTCTTCTTGTTCTAATCTTTCTTTTTCCAATTTTAATTGTTGATCAATTTTCTTTTTCATAATTGATGCTCTATATTCTTCAAATGAAATTTCATGTTGTTGATGATCAATTGTAAATAATGATTTATTATATCCAATTCTTTCATTTTTAACTGCTGAACTACTACTACTACTGGATGATGATGATTTTGATGGTGGTGCTGAAGATGTAGTTGTGGTTGATGATGACGATGATGATTTTGGAAAATTTGCCAATGGATTATTTTGAATTTGTTCCAATTTAGTTTGTTGTTTTGTATGTAATTTTAATTTATCAGGTGATGAATTTTCGCTGTTACCATGTTTATTGTTTTCATCATTTTTAAATTCATCATCACAATAAACTTGAAAACCAGCAGTAGTTGGATTACCCGTTTTTAGTTTTTTTTGAATTACTTTAGCGTCTGTCCATTTTTGAGATATTTGAGTGTTTTCTTTATGTTTAGTGAGTTCAGGTTCTAATTCATCCCATTTAACTTGTTGTAATGCACCACCTGGTCCTTGTTGTTGCATTTGTTGTTTACGTGATGATCCGAAAAATTTAGAATCTGTCAATACCTCTGATTCACCTTGACCTGCATCATCACTGTAAATTTGAAATTGCCCTTTTTGTTGTTGTTCATTTCCAATCTTTCTTTTCTTATCTATATATAAATAATGTAATGACATATTAGTATGTGAATAGATGTATATGTAATGAAATACAAGAGTGTTTTATTATCATACCTAATACTGAAGCACCTAATGGTGCACCTTTAATTTGTTGTGATTTTCTTTCAGATGATATACTAGTTGAACTAATTGTACCCAATACAGATCTAGTTACTCTTGATGATGATTGATTTTCATCATTAACTTCATTATTACCACCATTACCAGTTTCAATTTGATTTTGTTGTTGATGTTTTAATCTTGCCATTAATCTTCTTTCAAAATCTTGATGTTTTTGTTGTAATCTAGTTATTGGTTGAGCATTTCTTTCAATACCTTGTTTGAATGCTTTATCAGCTTTTTCATAATCACCTTTATTTTCATGAACTATAGCTCTTGCTTCATAAATTAATGAAAGGTAAAAACCAATTCTTTGATTCTCTAAAAATGCAAATATATCAATTGGATCTCTACACATATCTGCATAAGTAATCCAAATTCTTAAATAACGTGGATCATTTTTATATCTTTCAGTTGACATGAATAATCTTGTACATCTTTCTAATAATATAATTAATTGTTCCTTCATATTACCACCAGGATATGATTGTTGAACCCATTTTATAAATTTTAACCAATTATCAATTGGATCATCTCCTTTGTATTCTGATATTATTGTTTCAAATTTTCTATATAGTAAATATATAAATTAGTATGTAAGTTAAATATATCTTGTGTTTGTAAATGTATGTATATATGTATGTATGTTTTATATAAACATACTCTTTTTCTTTTTCTAATTCTTCATTTGATTGATTTGATTTTGCAAATGATGCAAGTTTTGTTGGGTCTCTACCTGTTTTAAGTGGTATAATATTTTCTTTGGTGTTTTCCCAATCACTTAATGATGACATTATGTATTATTATTATTATTATTATTATTATTATTATTATTTAAAAATAAATAAATAAATATATAATTAAATATTTATTATTATTTGTGTTTTACAATTCTTTTTAAAAAAAATAATAAAAAATAAAAAATAAAAAAAAAAAAAAAAACCTATAGCAAAAATTCAAATATTAACGGTGTAAAATTAAAAAAGGCGCATCTTAAAATTTTTTTTAATTTTTTTTGGTTGTGAATATCACTGCATTTTTATGTTTATTTTTTTTTTTTTAAAGAATATGGAGAAAATAATCTATGATCAAGATCAATTACAACTACAAAAAGAGCAAAGACAACAAAGACGACTTCAAAAACAAGTTGAACTATTTGAAAATGAACATAAAAAAATTCATCAAAGACTACATATAATACAACATCCACAAAAAAGAATAAATGAATTAATATTTGAAAAACAAGAACAATTAAAATTACACAAAATAGAGAAAAAGAGACAACTAAAACAACTAAAAAAAGAACAAAAACAATTAGAAGAACGATTACAAATTGAAAAACAACATGCTCAAAGACACCAAGAGCAATTAGTAAGAGAACAACAACTACAAAAAAGACAACAACAACTTCAAAAACAACAACGCCAACAAAGACAACTACAACAACAAAGAAAATTAAAACTAAAATTACAACTACTACAACATCAACACCAACAAGAGCAAGTTCAACAAAATATAATATTACCAAATCAACAACAACAACAACAACAACAACAACAACAACAACAACAACAACAACAACAACAACAACAACAACAAAAAAAACAACAACAACAACAACAACAACAACAACAACAACATATAAGTAACCAAACACCACATGCCTCATTTCATCAAGTACAACCACCATTGCAACCGACTCCAAAACCAATACAACAAACTGTATATTATCCACCACAACAAACTTCACAAAGTAATCAACAACCATTACAAGCAAACGGCAATAATAAACCAATGAATCAAATATTGAAAAGCGAAAATAACATCAGTAGCGAATCAAACTATAACAATAGCAACAATAAAGGAGATACATACAACCAAGATTATGATGATAGAAAAAGAGATAGAGACAGAGATAGAGATAGAAGCAATGACAGATATAGCGATCATCATAATAGAAATGGTAGAAATAACAGTTGCAACAATATCAAAAGTTACAACAATCACTTTAATGGCAATGATTATTACGACAGAGATAGATACAGAAGTAGATGTAGAAGTAGATGCAGAAGTAGATGTAGAAGTAGATGCAGAAGTAGATGTAGAAGTAGATGTAGTAATGGTAATCATAATAGTAACAGCAAAGGTTACAATAATCATTATGGCGATAGTGATTACAGTGGTAACAGAAATAGATACAGAACCAGAAGTAGAAGTAGTGACAACAGTAAAAGTTACAACAATCATTATGATGGCAATGATTATTATTGCGACAGAGATAGATACAAATACAGAAGTAGAAGTAGAATTAGAAGTAGAAGTAGAAGTAGAAGTAGAAGTAGAAGTAGAAGTAGAAGTAGAAGTGAAAATAAGAATGGTAGCGGTAATCATAATGGTAACAACAACAAGAATTACAATAATCATTACGGTGATGATAACTATAACAGAAATAAAAGAAACAACAAAATTTTGTACAACAATTTCAAGTATACAGATCGTGATAATGGTAGAAATAGAAATGATAGATATAATGATGATAATGGTAATTACGAAGAAGATGAAAAAGATTGGAAAATAATCAACAATGATACCTATGAAGAGTATTTAAAGAAACAACAATTACCAAAATCAGAAGAAGAAATTAAAATTCATACATTAACTCAACGACTAAGAATTCAAAAACATCCATTTAATATTTCAATTGAATTAACAAATAAAGAAAGAGATGAATTAACATATTTGATAATATATATAATAAATGGAAGAAAAAGATTACAGAAAAAATATAGAAAAGATTTAACAATTTCACAAAGGTCATCAATAAATATTCACTTTATGGAAAAGTATTTTAGAATGTATCCTGAAAAAGTTGATTGGTTTTTAAATTCAAATATTGATAATTCACATTATCAACAAGTTAGAAAACAATAAAAATACATCATGTTATAGGTTACACACCCCCCTTTTATTTTTTTTTATTTTTTAGATAACCCAATAATAATTAACTCCAAATCAATTGAATAAAGTTTGGGTACTCTGTTGTCAGTTGAATTCATTAGTTAACCAATAGTTGTGATGGTATGGTAAATTTGTTGAAAGCAAATTCAATTTCAAAACTTATCTGTATTGAAATTTCAACTACAGTTTTTATTATCATATCAATATTATTACCTTTAAATTTATTAAAATAATAACATATCTAATAAAATTTGTAATTTCATTATATGAAGAATCTAATAATAGATTTGGTACACTTGATATTCTTGAATCAATTACTGCACGTTTAATAAATCTACCATATAATGAATGATCTTCAATTTGAATTTTTAAATAATTATCACCATCATTTGATA
>JACAFY010018468.1:0-13328 GCA_015252635.1 Dictyostelium capitatum | reverse complement strand
TGCATTTCCATAAATATCACCTTGTCTAAAATTTGCAAGTGTTATCAATGATACCATTGTTTCAGGTTGTGATTTAATACCCATTGAAATTTCCATGAATCCAGAAATACCTTTTTCTAATACCAAAGCATTGATTAAAAAATAACCATCATTTAATGTTATGAAATTAAAAGCTAATATTTCAGGTGCTATCAAATCTTGTCGATAGTTGCTACCCATAGTAGAACTAGAAAATGAATTAAATAATTTACCAGTAAATGTGTTTACTGAAGTTGATACTATAAAATTAAATTTAAAAAGATTACTTGATGATGGATATGGATAAGAAACACCATATGGAAATGTTGAAACTAATGATGAAACATATTTTATTTTACCACCTGAATCAATTATTTGAGTTTGAAATTGTAAATTAATTGAATCTGAATTTAAATCATTTGATCCAAAACTAAACACTAGAATTCCATTAGTTATTGGTTGTTGTTGAACCACATAAGATATTGAACCAACATTTTGAACATAGTTAGATATTAATGAAAATATTGGTGACATACTGATTTTATAGCTTTGATTTAACCCATAATTTATATATGTTGAGAATGGATTTGTTTGAACAGAATTTAAATTAAGGAATGGATTTACCCATAATCTATTTGTAATATTTTTAATTGGATTATATGTACCTTTAATAATCATTGAAAAACTTGACATTTGATTTATTGAATCACTAAAAATATATTCCATTGGTAATATAGCTGAAACATTAATCATATTAAATAATGTATTATCAATTTCAATGCTTGTTAAATTTGGTTTTTGTTGTGGATATTCATATACATTCATTATTGGTATTGGAATATTATTATAATCTATACCAGCAAATGGAAAACCAATTGAGACTTCAAATTTTTTTTCTGACCAACTTAATGGAAACATTATAAATTTACAAGTGCTCGTTAAATCAATTGTTGTTGTTACCTTTATAGCAACTGTATAAAAATCTTGACCTCCATATGTTGCAATAGAATTTAATGTAATATTATTTTGAAATATTGATATTGATAAATTTGGTAAATTTAATCTAACCCAATTATTAACTTTAAAAGTACCAACTAAATTTTCTCTATCTGCACTAAACATAAATCTAGTTGTTGTAATTGATGTTGGTATTGGTGGTTCTATTAATTATTTAAATAAATAATAATAATAAAGTGTTAATATCAATTCATACTTTTTATTAAACTTATACACTATACACAATCAGTAGAGTTGGTTTGGTAAGTGTTATATATATATAATACATACCTTCACAAAAATAATTAAATGTATAACTTGTATTATATTCATTATTATCAATATCAAGGAAGGTAGGTTTAACTATTAGTGTATCCATTCCACCACCAGTCTTTATAATTGAATTAAATGAAAATTGAAAAATTAATGAACCATCTGCTGAACTTGGTGTAGAAATTAATGAAATACTACCATTACCTTGATTTGAATTTATGCTACCCATATGATAACCATTTTGAAAATTATCAATTCTTAAATACAAATTAAAATTACATCCTGTTACATTACTACCATATTGATTAAAATTTGAATAAATATTTGTTACTCTTGGTGTTGTAGTTTGTGTATTATTACAATCTATAAAAAATATTGAAAATATAAAAAATAATATTATTCCCAATTTATTTATTTTCATTCTTTATATTTTATTTTTATAATTTTACAAAGTGTGTTCACAATTTTTATAAAACTAACAATAAAAAAATTTAACCAGAGGAAACCTTGGAAATCAGCCAGTTAAAAATTTAAACGAATTTTTTTTGAAAAACGATAGAGAATTTCGAGCTTATTGAAAAATAAGTTTTCCGAGCTCAAAAAAACCCAAAAATAAAATAAAAATAAAAATAAAAATAACCGTTTTGTGGTTAATTTGGATATGCAAATTTATTTTGAACGAAAACTGTACACATTAATAATAATATGAATTAATTATTATTTTCTTTTGGTTCTGTTTGTGTATTTAATGATTGTTTTTCATCATTTTCATTTTTTTGTTCTTCTTGTTGTTGAGGTTGTTGTTCATCTTGTTGTTGTTCTTCATCACCATAATTCCAAATAACATCTTCAGCATCAGGAACTTTTTCTAAGAAAATTTGACCAGGGCATATTGATTCAAATATTTTCTTTGCTTGATTAATTTGGTATTCGTAATCGATAGTTTGACCATTTGGTGAATCTGAACAAATATATATGTTATTTTCACTTGTAGTGGTGTTGTCAGATGAGGAACAATGAATTGATTCTACAAAATCAACAGTATAATTAAAATATGTACCCCATAATAATTTTGGTGGTTTATCACTGTCGCTATTTTTATCACTGTCAGCTAATAAAATTTCAACAGATTGTTTTAAATCATTTTCAGCAGTTGATGAATTGCCAGTTGTTGAATCGGTTGATGATAGTGTTGATACATGAATCAATGATTTACCTTTACCATATGGAACACAAATTGTAGATAATTGTAATACATTTATAACATTTTTATTATTTCCAATTGAATTTGGTGGAATTGTAATAAATGATTGTTCCAATGTATTTAATATTCTTGATTCAATAATTCCAATAAATCTTGAACTGTAGGAATTAAAAAAATTATTAATATGTATGTACATATACACCAACAAAATGTTTAAACATAATGATTAATATACTTACTATGTTTTTTTAATTGATTTTGATTTTAAATTTGTTGTTGAATTTAAATTTGTTGATAAATATTTTGGACTTGTTAATAAATATTTTGTTTTAATGGTTTGACCTTCGGTACATTTAATTGATTCAAGTAAACCAGTTGATTCATTGATTTGAATGGATTGAATGGAACGACCTAAAACATAAGTACCACCAAATACAGCACATAATCTACAAAATGCTTGAGGTATATCACCAACACCATAAAATGGTACAAGGAATGGAGATGTTCCATAAACTAATAATGAAGAAGTATATAAAAATACAGATTCAATACCAACTTCTAATGGAACTAATTCTGTATCTTCATGTATCAATGATAAACCATACAATACAAATTGTTGAACCAATTCTGTAAATTGAAAACTTTTAATGTAATCTACAAAATATTTGTATTTTCCTTTTAATTCATCCAATGATTTTTGTGACTTGATAGTATCTTCTTTATCATTTAATTCTTTAATTGATTCCATAAATTTCATAATTAATCTTTTCTCTTTCAAAGAGAATGTACTATCTTTAAAAATGGATCCTTTAGTTGATGGAATTTGATGGATTTTATTTTTTATATATAGATAATTTTGATCCAATGATTTAAATTCCAAATATTTAGATGCAGATGATGATACCAATAATTTAACTAATGCTCCTCTTGAATATAATAATGTTGGTGCTATATCAATTGAAAACAATCTACCTAATTCTTCCAATGTTTTTTCTTTAATTGGTGCATCAACAACTTTATATATAACATTTTCATTTGATTCTGTTACTTCTTCATCTTCTTGTTGTTGTTGTTGTTGTTCTAATTGTTCTATATTTTTTTTTTGTTCATCAACTGCTGTATCTACTTTATCTTTTATTTTTTGTTCTTCTTCAATTACTTTTTCTTCTTCCTCTTGTTTTTTCTCTTCTACTTTTTCCTCTTCTTTTTGTTGTTCGTCAACAACTTTAGTTTCCTCTTCTTTTTTTTGTTCTTCTTCTTTTTGTTGTACCTCTAATTTATTAATTAAAACATTTGTAAAATATGGTGGTAATAATTCATTTTCATTTATTGGTTCTTCTAATAGACTATTCATTTGACCTAGATTGAATGATCCATCAAATCCACCATATGCTTCTTTTTTATCTAAATGTAATACTGATTTACCTGCTCTTGCTAAAGCACTGTAATTAAAGATAAAGGTTAGCATATGACAAAAATCAAATATTAACACATATTTCTAATAATTACCCAGCAACAAGTGATTCAATAAGACCAGTACCTAAAATAACACAATCAAATGTATCATTATCTAACCAATTCTCTTCACCTTTTAATCTTGTTTTTTCCATTTTTATACAATGTAATATATGTCAAATAAATAATAAAAAAAACCTATTTTTTTTAAACCAAACCAAAAAAAAAAAAAAAAAAAAAAAGAGAAACCAAAAACGCTCATAAAAAATCAAAAAAATTAAAAAAAATATATTAAAAACCACGTTATGTTATTATTTTTACAACAACATTTCAATGAAATATATTATCATCAATATATTATTTTATTTATGATCATCAGATTCAATCCAATATGATTTTGAGATTGCTTTTCTCCATTCTTTTACTTTTAAATTTTTAGCTTCTTGTAATAACAATGGATTAAAAGAAGCACCAATTTTAAATTTCATACTTTCTTTCCAAACACCAATTGCAATACCAGCAGCAAAAGCAGCACCAAAACAAGTTGTTTCTAATGATGTTGGTTTAATTACTGGTAAACCTAATATATCAGATTGAATTTGTAATAGTAAATTATTTTTAGCCATACCACCATCAACACGAAGTTCAACTAATTTATCACCAGAATCTAATTGCATTGCTTCTAATACTTCATATGTTTGTAAACAAGTTGATTCTAATACAGAACGTGCAATATGAGCACGATTAGTATGATGTGTTAATCCAACCATTACACCACGTGCATCATCACGCCAATAAGGTGCAAACAATCCAGAGAATGCTGGTACAAAATACATTCCACCAGTGTTTTCAACTGAACGTGCAAGATCTTCAATTTCTTGTGAACTTTTTGCAATACCAATATTATCAATTAACCAACGTACACCTGAACCTGCAACTGCAACACCACCTTCCAATGCATAAATTACAGGTTGATCTTTACCCAATTGATAACATACAGTTGTTAATAAACCATTACGTGAATCAACTATATCTCTACCAGTATTATATAATAAAAAACAACCTGTACCATATGTATTTTTAGCTTGTCCTTTTTCAAAACACATTTGACCAACCATTGCTGCTTGTTGATCACCTAATACACCTGCAATAGGTATACCTTGTAATGGTCCTTCTTCAATATATCCATATATTTCTGATGAACTATGTATAGTTGGTAATATTTCAATTGGTACTTCTAAGAAATCACACAATTCTTTATCCCATGATAATGTATGTAAATTCATTAACATTGTTCTACTTGCATTTGTAACATCGGTTATATGTGATTTACCTTTTGTTAAATTCCATACTATCCAACTATCAATTGTACCCATTTTACAATCACCTCTTTTATGTGTTTCTCTAACTAATTCACTATTATTAAATAACCATTTTAATTTAACACCACTAAAATATGATGATAATGGTAATCCACACTTTTTTCTAAGATAATTTTTACTTTCTAATTGTTGTGATGCTGTTGTTGTTGTTGTTGATGCTTCATTTGCTGTAGTGGTGGTGGTAGTAATGGCAGTATCATTACCATCAATTAATTTCTTTGCTTTATTATTAAAGTATGAAACTAAATCCAATGTACGAGTATCACACCAAACTATTGCTTTATTTAATGGTTCACTTGTTACTTTATCCCATACTATAGTTGTTTCTCTTTGATTTGTAATACCAATTGCTTTTATATCTTGTTTGGTTCCAAAATCTTTTTCATAATATTCTTTCATTACAACTTCAATACATTTATTTATAGATTCTAATATTTCTTTTCCGTCGTGTTCAACCCAACTGAAAGAATGTAGTTTTATAGTAAGTATACATATTATTATGTATAATTACAAACAAAATACAAACATACCCTGGATGTGGATGATATTGAGTTAATAATATTTGATGTGATAATACAATATCACCATTATTATCAAATAAAATGAATCTAGTACTACTTGTACCTTGATCAATTGCGCCAATATATGGTTTCATAAAGTAATTTATTATTGTTGAATTATTATTATTATTGTTACTACTATAAAATCTTCGATTACTATTAAAAAATATGTTTATTGTTTTATTATTAATATTTTTTACAATAGTGTGGTTGAATAAATATCGATACATTAAAGTTTGGTTAATAAAGCAAAATCAGATATTTTTTTCAATTTTTTAAAAATTATTTTTTGTCATTAAAAAAAAAAGATTTTTTATTTTTTATATTTTTATTTATTTATTTATTTGTTTGTTTTAATTTAAATATAGTATACACTGGATTCCCTTTTTTATCCATAATAAAATCAATCTTGTTCATTATCATCATAGTGTAAATTATAAGCAGGGTGTTTTTTAATTATCCATTTAGTTTTCATTTGAGTAATTGAATTTAAATCAAATAATGATGTTGTCAATGATAAATTTGTATTAAAATTAACTTGATTTGATTTCAAATTAGATGAAATGTTAATTGATTTTAATGATCCTTTGTTTTAAAATAATTAATAATTAATAAAATTGTATACAACAACCAAAACAAAACAAAAAAAAAAAAAAAATAATTACCTAATATTGTCATTTTTTATTTTATTTTTTATTTGTGATTGTTGTTGTTGTTGTTGGTGTTGTTGTTGCTTAATTTAACTTAATTTAAAAATTTATTTTAATGTCTTTTTATTTATTTATTTTTTTAAAAAAACATGAAAATAAAAATTATTAATTATTTAAATAATCTAAAAAGAAATATAAATTTCTTTTTGTAAAATATATATTTATAATATTATGTTTTTTTTAATTAAATCTTTGAAATAAAATTATCTTTTTTTATTTATAGTGTGTGTGAGTGAGTGTGTGAGTATGTTTGCGTGTATTTACTTTTTATTCTATTTCCCACTATACACATAATTTAATTATTACTTTATTTTTCTGTTTTATTCTTTTTTCTATTTTTGTAAAATAATTTTAATAGTGTATGTTTATGTGTATAATATTAACTCTTATAGAGTGTTGTGAGGTATTTTAATTCAAATTCATATTATAAATTTCAAAAAAATAAAATAAAAATATCAATCTAAAAAAACACACATATAAAAAAATAAATAATATTATCTAATATTTTTAGATAACCACATGATATAAAAATTCATATTAGGTAAAGTTATAATATCTAGATATTATGTATAAATATAAGAGTGTATGCGTTTGTATATTATTTTAAAGTTTGAAACCAAGCTATGATAGAGTACACATAAATAAACCAATATTAAAAAATAAATAATTTCGAAATTTTAATTTGTTACTTGTGATTGTTAAAATGTGTAAAGGTAGGTAGATAGATAATTATAATGTTTGTTCATTATGGTTAAATGTAATATTATTATAATAATCTTTGATTTACATAGTTAATATTATTATTACATATAATATATGTAGATATTACAATTAAATATAATTATTATTATTATGAATAATTGTGTACATGTGTGTATAATTTTGTACAATTTAAAATAATATGATGATGATAGCGATCATATTTATTTTTATTTTATATTTTATAATTTATAAATATAAAATGTTTTTAATATGCATATATATGTATTTAATACATCAAATATTTATATGTTATTTAAAGAATGTTGAAAAATAGTCTACTGCCGAACCAATTGAAATATCTTCCTTTAAAGCATGTAATTCTATGATATTTTAATAATATATTAGTATTATTATTATTATTATTATAGTGATAAACAATTTTATTTATTGATTTAAATTTTAAAACTTACTAATATGTCTATCAAATTTATCC
Source organism: Dictyostelium capitatum (assembly GCA_015252635.1). Lineage (NCBI taxonomy): Eukaryota > Evosea > Eumycetozoa > Dictyosteliales > Dictyosteliaceae > Dictyostelium > Dictyostelium capitatum. The sequence continues at coordinate 5,535 of JACAFY010018468.1, read as the reverse complement.
AAACAATAATTAGTATTTTCAAATGTATCAATAAATTCACCACAATCTCTACAACTACCAGTTAAAACATCCATAATTGAAGGTGATTGATCAAAATATTTATTAAACCATTGATAGTCATCATTATAATACATTTTCCCTTCTACCTTTTTAGGCTTTTCATTATTTTGAATTAATTTTTTATCACTTGGTAAATGTGTTTCTTTTGTTAATTAATTGGTATTAGTACTACTATTACTACTAATTCTACTATTATACCTTGATAAAACTTGTTATTAAAATGCAATTGTACATACTTGAATGTTTAACAAATTCATCCAACTCATATCTACTCTTTGAATAAGTTGCAAACATTGCACCACATTTATTACATGAACCTGTTATACAATTTATCTCTGATGTCTTAATTTTATTAAAATTATCTTCAAACCAAAATCCATCAGTTGCATAATATTTCTTTTTATCTTCTAAACTGTAATCCATTGTAAAATTTTGGTATGTTTTATGTTGTGTTGTATAAAAGTAAAAAAAATGGTGAAAAATGAAAAAAATAAAAAAAAAAAATAATATTGTATAGCAAAAATAGAAATAAAATAGAAATCGATATTTATCTGCAAACATTGCATCAAATTTATTACGCGAACCAGTTAAGATTAAAAATAGAATTAAAAAGGTAAAAAAGACATTTGGTCCACAGTAATTTATTTCCACAAATTTTAAAAAACAATTTATCATTAATTAATTTATTATCTATTAATTTAATTTAAATATATAATTATATATAAATAAAAGTATATATATAAATCTGAAAAAAAAATGATCGATCATTATTATTTACTATTATTATTTGAATTAAAAATGGAAAAACATTATTATTTGGGCTGACATAGGAAAATAAAGATAAGGTTTTGATTTGTTTGAGTTGGAGGGATGAGTGGTATTTATAATGTACAGTGTGTTGAAAAACTATTTCAATTGAAATTATTAATTGAAAGAATGATTGTGGTTGTGTTGTGATGATTAAATAGATACATAAAAAAAAGTGTAAACTTTTTTTTTTTTTTTTGTTTAAAAGATTTAAACTTTTTCTAATTGTGATTGTCTCCTGGATTCACTTTTTACTCTTTTTAAAAATGAAGAGATAATAGTATCTTCGTCTATATTTTGATGGGAAAAATGTTGAATTACTGCAGAAACTAATTCAGTTCTTGATGGAGAATGTGATACCTTTAATCTATGATATGCATTATATTTCTTTAATGATTTAATTTCCAAAAGTTTTAAATTTACAGCCTGTATGTTCGTAAAAAAAATGTGTTAGGATAATAACCTTTAGTTTGGGTTAATAATAGTAACAAATTATTTTAAACTTACGGGTGAAGAACTATGTGTAGGTGTTGAAAAATTTGATGGTGAATATAAACTTAAAATTGAATCATTTGAAAAACTTTCAAAACCATTATTATTATTATTATTGATATTTGTGTTATTTAAATTTGAAATACTTGTAATATGGGATGGTAATGGAGATGGAATTGAAGAAGAAGAAGAATTTGAATTACTATTTAAAATACTATTATTTATAAAAGATGAGGATTGTTGCTGTTGTTGTTGTGGTGATAAAACGTGATGTGGATGATGTTGTGATTGTTGATGTGAAGATGATTGACGATTATGAGGGGATGAAGAAGGTGATGATAATAATGCACCTGGTGATGATGTTGGTGATGGTGTTGTTTTACCACTATTTACACTATTATTATTATTATTATTATTCATACTATTCATATTGTTACTATTATTTGGAGTTGGTGTATGTATTGGTGTATGTGGTATATGCTGATGTAAATTTTGATGATGACCAATAGGTAATTGATTTGAAGGATGATTATAATGATTTTGTAATTGTTGCTTTTTCTTTCTTGACAAACTTGTTTTCTTATCAGCAGGTGATTTTGAAAGATGTTTTTCAAATGCTTCGTAATCAAATTGTTCATCATCTTCAATTTTTAAATAATGTTTTCTTTCATATGGATAGAGATACTTTAAATAATGAATTCTTAATCTAAAACCAGCATCTGTTCTTTCTGGATCGACTGCCAAATCTGTTGTAATTTGTCTCCATAATTTATTCTCAATTACTGCTTCCAATCCACCTCTTGAAATTACACAGTTGTAAAGTTTATATAAATTTAATTCTTTGTGATCAAAAATTGGTATCTTTTCAATTGGAGTTCCTCTTTGTGTCATAAAATAAAATAAATTTGAAATAAATCTTTTTTCTTCTGCATCATCAACTGGTTGAATACTTGGACTACTACCACCATTATTATTGTTATTCATATTATTCATATTTTGTTGTTGTAGCTGCATTTGTTGTTGTTGATTACCATTATTATTATTGTTATTCATATTATTATTATTATTATTATTATTGTGGTTGTTAACAACATTGTTATTATTTACATTATTTGGTATTGATGTACCATTCATTTTGGTTTTGTTTTTTATTAATACAATAAATAAATACTTTTTCTTCTATATGAAAAATGTGTATATATGAATGAATGTACTATTATATGATTGTTCTATGTGATTTTATAATATATTGTAAAAAAAAATAAATGAAGATTGATTATTGAGTTGTGAAAAAAATTAATTATAATGTGTTATATGATTGATCTAAAATAATTATTTGTTTGTTTGTTTGTTGTATGTGTATGTATGCGTGAAAATAAAATAAAATAAATAAAAAAGAATTTAATATGCGAGACCCTATATAGTTTTTTTTTTTTATGAAAAATTGATTAATATTAGATTTTTATTAATGAAAAAAAATTTAATTAAAAAATGGGTTGTGTTGAGTTTTTTTTTTTTTGTAAAATTAAAAAAAATTAAATAAAATTAAATAAAATTGTGAATTCTTGAAAAAATTAACTTAAAAAAGTGTGTTGTTGTTATTGTGTTTATGAAGTAATAACAAAAAAAATAATCACAAAAAAAAATAATATTAAAAAAAAATAAAAAATAAAAAAAAAAAAATATTTTAATTTTCCAAAAAAAAAAAAAAAATAAAAAAATTTTTTTTATATTAAAAATATAAAATGATTTTTTAAAATGAAAAATATTCTCAAATTTTTAAAAATTTTAATTAATGTGTGGTTGTATGATAGGTGTTATTGTTTGTTTGTTTTTTTTTTTTTTTTAATAAAAAAAATATCCAAAAGAGATTGAATCAACCACACAGACACACTGGTAAAAAATAAACACACACATAAATATGTATAATTTTAAAATTTTAATTATCATATGTTCGAACATTTCTGGGAGTGAAAAAAAAAAAAAAAGAATGACACACACACAAACACAGAACACATACAGAATACATATGTATGTGTATAAAAAAAAAATATAAAAATTAAACATAACTGCATATTATTATTTTTATTTTGTATATACCCCCCGATATCTACAATTAATTACATAATTTAATTTATAAAATGGTGGGGTAGCAGTTATTTGTTTGTTGTAGTATTTTATTACCCATCCTCTTTTTTAAAAAAAAAACAATACACACTTTTCTGTGTGCAATTTATTGTTTGTATATGTATTATTATTTATTATTTTTTAAATCAAATACAAAATAAAATAAAATAAAATTAAGAGATATTTATTTATTTATTATGGTGTGTTGTGATTGTTGTCGTTATTTGAAAAAACAAATAAATGTATAAATTTACCTTTTTTTTTTTTTAATATCAAAAATGTATATATATATATATAAATATGTGTGTGTTTGTTGTATATGAATAAAACTATAATATTTATTTCTTGAAAATAAAAAAGAAAAATTGAGTAATATGAAAATTCCAATTTACTTTTCAATATTGCAATTTTTTTAAAAATATCTTTTTTTTTAAAAAAAATTTCAAAAATGCTGATGTGAATGTCGTTGTGATTGATTGTCAAACTTTTTTAAAAAACGCTCTCTTGCAGAGAACAATATTGTGTATGATAACCGGTGGGAGCGAATATGAGATATTATTATTGTTTTTTTTTTATTTAATGATATTTAATTAAATATAATATTATTTTTGGTGTGAGATATGTTGTAACAAAAAAAAAAAAAAAATAGAATGTTTTTATAAAAAGTATTTAATTAATAAATTAAAAATAAAATAAAAAAAAAGAAAAAAAAAGAAAAAAGAGTGATTTTTATTAATTAAAAATTTTAAAATAATTTTATTTTAAAATTAAAAAGAGATAATATTTGAAAAATTAAATAAATAGGAATTATAATTATTGTGAATAAAAATAAAATGAAAAAAATCTTTTGGGTATTTTATTAAAAAAAAGATGTTTTATTTGGTTGGGTATGTGTTTTTCACAAATGTAAATAAAAATAACATATGAATGTATACTACTATATGTTATGTTATGTTATCTTGTATATATAACCTACATTTTTACAACAAATTAAAACAAAAGGGGAAAAAAAAAACCACACCAAAAAGATTACTAAGGAAAATATTAAATTAAATATATATTTATTACTAATAGATTGTAGATAGAGAGATAATGGTGGTAGTAGTAGTGGTACATGTAATACACTAGTGGTAAACACTGTATTTATGTAAATTTTAATGGTATTTATTTGAGGTGGTGCACATTTTGATTAAAATTAAAAAAAAAAAAACAAAAATAACAACAAATAAAAGTTTGAGGTGTGGTTTAATTTAATTTAAATTAAATACATATAATATATATACAATATGTATGTATGCGATACCATAAAATGTTATCAGTGTGTGTGTGTTAAAATGTTTTAATTAAAATTTTAATACTTACGGGTTTTTTAAAATGTTTTTTTTAAATCTAAATTGCAAGTTATGTCAGGTAGGATACTATGTGTGTGAGTGGCTGACTTGAATATGCAAGATTATTGTTATTAAATGTAAGAAAGGAATATATATGTAATTGAAAAAGAATGAAAAAGAATGAAACAAAACTAATAAATAACAAATAAATTTGATTACTATGGATAAATTATAATTTTAAAATTACAAAAAGTATTAAACTATTTTTAATTAAAGCAAAACAAACCAGAGGTCAAAAAAAATTATTGTAATAAGAATAAATTAAAAATGGGTAAAATATAGAATATGTAACAAAATAAATAAAATTGGGGGCTTTTTTTTTATACCAAAAGAAACATATAATAAAATATGTTGTGTGAGTGTGATATAGTGTGTAATATTAAAAATAAATAATTATGATTTGTAGGATTAAAATTATAATATAATAAATAAATAAATTAATAAAATAAATTATATTGACACGTTGTATGTGTTTGTTTAATAAATAAATAAATATATATATGTATATCGCTAGAGAATGAGAATAAAATTATTGGGTGATTGGGTGTTATTTTTAAAAAAAAAAAAAAAAAAAAATAAATTTGTTTTTTAATAAAAAAAAAAAAAAATATTAAAAAAATAAAAAATAAAAATTTTAAATTTATTAAAAAAAAAAAAA
>JACAFY010018447.1:0-12950 GCA_015252635.1 Dictyostelium capitatum | reverse complement strand
TTTTATAATTTAAATTTTTTAAAAAAAATTAAAATATAAATAAAAATTTTTTTAAAAAATTAAATTTTTAATTTTTTTTTTTTTTTTTTTTTTTTTTTTTTTTTTTTTTTTATTTTTTTTTTTTCATTATTGAATTATAAATATAAAACAATCATATAATCAAATATCTTTTTTTTTATTATTATCATTTTTTAATCATTTCCCAAATAAAAAACATATAAATACACACAATGTCATCATCAGAAAGTGAAGCCGAAACCCCAAAAAAATTATATTTATCACCAATTGCCAAACCACTTGCTGATCCAAAATTAACTCTTAAATTATTAAAGTTGGTTAAAAAAGCATCAAAAGACAAGAAAATCAGTAGAGGTGTTAAAGAAGTTGTTAAACAAGTTAAAAAAACTAAAGATACAAGCAGAAATAAGAACAGACTTTGTATTATCGCTGGTGATGTTAGTCCAATTGATGTCATTTCTCATATTCCAGTTTTATTAGAAGAATCTGGTATTAAATATATTTACGTTCCATCAAAAGAATCTTTAGGTACTGCATCATCAACCAAAAGACCAACTTCAATTGCTTTAGTAGATTTGGACAATGACTCTGAACACAAAAAATTATTAACTCAATGCCTTGAAAAAATTAATGTAAATATTTAAATTGTAGCTACAATATATATATATATATAATGTATCATTTATTAATGGATAATTTTTTAATTACAGTAAACAGTAAATAATAGTAAAGTTTTAGAAAATAAAAAAAAAAAAAAAGTAATAAAAAAAAAAAAAAGAAAATAGATATATAATATATAAACACACTCATATGTGTATGGTTTTGAATATTGGTAATTTATTGATTTTTAAATTTATATGTTTATTTAATAGTTTGTTGGTGATTATTTATTTTCCCCATTGTTGAGTACTACCAATACTGGCGAAAGAAGGTGCGGTAGTTTGACCAAATGCAGATCCAAATACAGATCCTGTGTTTGTTGATGGTTGTGTTGTTGTACTACCAAATACACTACCACCAAATACTGATGTTGGTGCAGATGTTGAACCAAATGCAGATGTTGGTTGACTAGCTTGTCCAAATGCGCTTGTTGAACCAAATGCAGATGTTGAACCAAATGCACTTGTTGGTTGATTTGTTTGACCAAATGCACTTGTTGAACCAAATGCACTTGTTGAAGGTGTTGTTTGACCAAATGCAGATGTTGATGGTGTTGTTTGACCAAATGCAGATGTTGATGATGAAGTTTGACCAAATGCAGATGTTGAGCCAAATGCAGATGTTGACGGAGTTGTTTGACCAAATGCAGATGTTGATGGTGTAGTTTGACCAAATGCACTATTTGAACCAAATACACCAGTTGAAGGTGTAGTTTGTCCAAATGCACCTGCTAAAGGAGCAGTTGAACCAAATGCATTTGAGGATGGGGTTGCTGAACCAAACGCATTTGTAGATGGAGTAGCAGAACCAAATGCATTGGTAGTTGAACCAAATGCACTGGTTGATGGAGTAGTTGAACCAAATGCTGATGTTGATGGTGCTGTTTGACCAAATGCAGAACCAAATACACTGGTTGATGGTGTTGTTTGTCCAAAAGCTGACGTTGGTTGACTAGTTTGACCAAATGCACTTGTAGTTGAAGCTGAACCAAATACACTTGTAGTGTTTTGTGGTTTTTGACCAAATACACCCCCACTAAATGGTGAAGTTGGAGTTGTTGTAGTTGATGCAGCTTGACCAAATGGTGATGTTGAAGCAGCGGTATTTGGTTGACTGGAGATTGAGGTTTGACCAAATGCATTCATTGTAGCGTTTGGATTTGAAGCACCAAATGGTGATGTTGTATTACTACTTCCAAATACTGAGGTTGCAGGTTTTGGTTGACCAAATATAGAATTTGTACTTGAAGCACCAAATGGTGATGTTGTATTACTACTTCCAAATACTGAGGTTGGATTTGTAGTTGCTGGTGTAGTTGAAGTATTACCACCAAATACTGAAGTTGGATTTGAAGTTGTTGTAGCAGTTGATCCAAAAATACTTGAAGTTGATGGTGTAGTTGAATTATTACCAAATATAGATGGAGTTGTAGTTGATGCAGCGGTTGGAGCTGTAGCACCAAACGGTAAACCAGAACCAATTGATAACATATTAAGTGAATTACTAGCAGCCTTTTCCTTATCAGCTTTTTCTTTTGCTTCTTTTTCAGCTTTTTCTTTTGCTTCTTTATCAGCCTTTTCTTTTGCTTCCTTTTCAGCTTTTTCTTTTGCTTCTTTATCAGCTTTTTCTTTTGCTTCCTTTTCAGCTTTTTCTTTTGCTTCCTTTTCAGCTTTCTCTTTTGCTTCCTTGTCAGCCTTTTCTTTTGCTTCTCTTAATGCTTTTTCTTTTGCTTCTCTATCTTGTTTTTCTTTTAATTCTCTTGCTTCTCTATCTTGTTTTTCTTTTAACTCTCTTGCTTCTCTTTCTTGTTTTTCCCTTGCTTCTCTTTCTAATCTTTCTTGTCTTTCCCTTGCTTCTCTTTCTAATCTTTCTTGTTTTTCTTTTGCTTCTCTTTCTAATCTTTCTCTGGTTTCTTTTTCTTGTGTTTCTTGTAATTCTTTTTGTTGTCTTTCACGTAATTCTTTTTCATCAATTTTTTGTTTTTCTTGTCTTAATTGTACTTCTTTTTCCAAATCCAATACTTTACCATTAATATTGAAATTTCTATTGCTGCTATCGTTACCAAATAACAATGATGGTGATGTAGTGGATAAAATTGGATTTGTAGGTTGAACATAATAATCTTGATCATAAAATTCACCATCTTCATCTTCATCGTAATCACCATCATCTTCGTCATCATCTTGATAATCATCATATGATTGATTATTATTTACAAAGTTTGTAGTGAATGAAACATGGGCTGAAGGAGTGATGATTTTAGGTGATGGTGAATTGGTATTGGTGACTGAAGTATTACCTTTAACTGGTGTAATATTTGAAGTGAATCTAAAACTTGAATTTGTAAAAGCATCATCTTTTGATAAACTAATACCTTTTAATACTGGTTCAATTACAGAGTTGTTATTTTCAAAATAATCATCACAATCATCTTCTGGTTCATCAACAATCTCACTCTTGAAAAAGCTTGTAAAATCTGGATATTGTGGTTTTACAACTTGATTTGATTTTCTTTTTAATACTGATATTAAATTCTTGTATCCATTTGATTTTAAAATATTAACTTCATGACGAACATTTGTTGTTGTTGTTGATTCCACTACTGGTGTTGCAATTGATAATTGTTTATCATTATTTTCACCATTTATTAATAAATCCATATTATTCTTTAATGATAATTTTGATAATTGTAATTCAGTATATTGATTAATATCAAATGAATCTTTTAATTTATCCATTCTATCTTTTGACAATTTTAATTTGTTTAATTTCTTTTCAATTTCACCAATTTCATTTCTAAGATTATTTTCAGTTTGTGAAATATTTGAAAGTGCTTGATAAATTAATGGGATACTATTAACAACAATTGGTTCAAAATTTGAATTGCTTGTGGTTGAACCATTATCATTGCTGTTATTTGATTCATCTAAAAATTTAAAATTTTCAGATTCAAATTTTTGAATTTCCAATGATAAATTACGATATTGATTTAATAATTTATCTCTAGTTTCCAATGTTGAAGGATCTAATTTTCTATTTAATAAAAGTTGTTTATAATTGGCTTTACTACTTTCTTTTGAATGTGATTCCAAATCCAAAGAGAGTGAAAGATTCTTTAATACTTGGGTTTTCAATAGAGATGATTGTTTTTCATTTTTGTTTGTTTCAAGTTGTAATGAATTTATAGTTTGTTGAAATTCATCCAATTCATTCAATATTATAGGGTGATTTGCTAAATATCCATTTTTAATTGTTTGAAATATTTTTGTGCCTTCATGTGAATTCTTTCTAATGGCTTGATAATAGTTTTCAATTGATTTTAAGTTCTTTTTAATTTGAGTAGAAATTGGTGAATTTGAATTGTAAACATTTGTATTTTCAAATTTGACAATATGTTTTTTCAATGTAGCTGAATATTTTTCATTTAAATTAATAATTGATGTATTTGCTTGTGAAGATGTAAATGATGTTTGGTGTTGTAATGTTGGTGCTACTGATATTGGTTTTTGTTGAAATATACTATTACCACCACTGAATGATGATTTTATTGGACTAATAATTGGTATTGGTTTTGGTTTTTGTGATCTTTGAGTAGTTTGTTGTTGTTCTTGTTGAGTAGTATGTTGTTGAGTAGGTTGTTGTTGTTGTTGTAGTTTAATTGGTATAGTTGGAGTGAATTTTGATTCTGTGTTGTTAAAACTTGAAATTCTTAAATTACAATTAACATCTAAAATTAAGATGACTGGATTTGGGGGATAACAAGTTACCATTTGCATACCAAGTACACATGATCCAACTAAAGTAATATTTTTTTCATCTTCTAATGAATATTTTACCCATTCTTTTTTAGGGGGATCTAATTGAATGATATCAGGAGAATAACCTTTACTTGAAATCATTACTTGTACATTCCATTCTTTAATGTAATCACAAACATGAATTGTAGATGGATTTGTACCATCACTTTCAATTGATAATTCAAATGAAACCACATCTTCTTGTTGATCAATATCTTTAATGTCAAATAAAAATGCAACAGATTCATCAAATTCATCACTTCTAAACTTTGAATATTGAACCATTAAAAAATCATCTGAAATTATATTCATTGATGATGCTATATATAGTAGTGTGCTTGAATTAGTAAATGTTTGTTGTATGATATATATATATATATGTTATAAATTTATACATACCAAAATATTGATATTCATCATCTTCACTATCATTTTCATTTTCAATTACAGGTAGATCAATTATTGAAATTTCGGTATTTGGATCTTTTGGGTCAATTAAAGATATTTCACCATCAGAATCTGATTTTGCTATAAATATTTGATTTGAATTTGGCATCCAACATACTTCAGTTACACTATAATTTATTTTATTTAATGATCCATCCAATAATCTTGTAAAATAACATGATGCATTTGTTGTTACTATTGCAATCATATCGTTTGTATAATTCCATCTAATTGTTTCAATTGGTGCATCCATTTTGTTTTTAATTTCAAATATTGGTTTTAAATTATTCCAATTCTAAATAGAATAATAGTAGTGGTAAGTAATTTGTTATGTGTATATTTATTATGTTATATTACAGTATGTCATACCTTTGAAATTGAATCTTTAGTTGAATAAACTTTTAAAATAGTATCATATGCTATTGAGAAATAAGATTGATCAGGTGAAAATGATAAGTTTACTCTGCGTGATAAGTTTTCTTTACGTGGTCCAGTAGATTTTATAATTTCAATAATGTTTGGAACCATTTTAAATGAAGGACTTGATGTTAACGTTGCATTATTTGATTGCTGTTTAATGTAATTTAATAATGTATCAATTGGAGAAACACATAAATTATTTAAATCTGGTGAAACCATTAAAACAATCCCAAACAAATTTGATACTGCCAATAACTTTGAACTAGCTTCTATTATATTAGTGTCATATTGTTGTTCTTCATTTTTAAATTTAACATATTCTAACCTTTCATCCGTGAATTGGTTAAATTGTAAAAACTTTATTTCTTTTTCATTAATTTCATTCATTCTATAGAAGAAATAATTATTGAATGTGTAAAAAAAGTGAAAAAATAAAAATAAATTTTTTTTTTTTTTTCTTTTTTTTAAATTTTTTGGTGAAGAACTGTAAAAATTTCAAAAAATGAAAATTTTTATTATTTGTTTTAAATTTATTATTACAACTTTTATTATTATTACTATTGTGGAGTATGAGAAATTGGATTAATATTTGTATTATTTCTAAAGAAATTAGTGGGATCCCAAATTGTTTTCAATTCAATTAATCTCGAAGTATGACGACCATAAATTAAATTGATTGGTTGTGTATCATCAGTTGTATTTGCATAGTCACCTGAACAGTATGATTTCAATTGATTGTGTATTTTATTTGTCCAATCGATAATGGCTGGTTTATGTTGATCAGCAGGGATAATTGAAAGGAATATAATTTGATATTCAGCGTTTCTATGGGCAAATGAAGATTCAGGATTATCTTTTTTAACCACACCACCTAAATGAGTTAAAAGTAATGCACATGATTTAGTTGGATGACTTTCATAACCGTTCATAATTGTTGTAATAATATCACGATTTAATGGTGTTTTAATGAATGGACCTCTTTGATAATACTTTAATCCATGTGGTACTTTATCATCGATTAACTTTTGTAATTGTACATATGGAACACTATCGATTTTAGATACAACTGGTGATCCAAATGATGAAATCTTTTCAATGTATGGTTTACCTTTTTCAGTTGTACCATTGTAAATTGCCATTACGACAACACCTTCTGGTGTAATTGAAATTGCACATGATAATTCATTTGGAGTGTCAGGGTGTGATATAAATTCTGCAAGTTGAGTTAATGGTTCAATTGCATTTGCATGAGGATATACAAATGTACCAAGATATACATTTGTAACTGGATGAAGATTAAATGTAAATTCTGTTACCACTCCAAAGTTACTACCTGCACCTCTAACTGCAAATAATAATTCAGGATTTGTATCCTTGTTTACAATGTGTATATCACCTTTATAATCTACCAATGTAACTTGTGTTAAATTATCTGATGTTAATCCCAATGATCTTGAAAGATGTCCAATCCCGCCTCCAAGGCAAAGACCAGCCATACCTGTATGGCTTACATGCCCACTTGGTGTTGCTAACCCATATTTTGCTGTTTCTGCATCAAATTCACCCAATGTACATCCTGCTTCAACTACAACACTTTTATTTAATTCATCAACTTTAATTGATTTCATTTGTGATACATCAAGTAATAATCCATTTCTTGATACTGATTTTTGACCATGTCCACCCTTTTTGATAATTAATGAATAAAGGTATTAGTATTAAACTATATCATTATCACAATGGGTATTTTTATTATATGTTACATACAGCTTTAATACCAAGTTCAATTTCACACTCTCTTGCAAAGTTTACACTCTTTACTACATCATTTACATTCTTTGCATATACAATTAACAATGGTGAATTTACAACATCAATATTCCAACGTTTACCTAAACTATAATTAAATTCTTCACTACCTTTTCTTAAAACACGTCCTTCAATTGATTTACAAAATTCATTTACAACTTCACTTGCTCCACATGATGAGGATCCTCCTTGTTGTTGATGTTGATGGTGATCCATTGTTATTTTAATACAAAAACAATTTTGAAAAATGAAATTTTTTAATTTAATAAAAATGAAAAAAAAAAAAAATAAATTAATTTTTCAAAACAAAATTATAAATATCAATTTACTATTTAAATTATACATTAATACTACAATCTTTTATTAAATAATAACACTATTAGTTAATTTTATATTTTTAAAAATTTTAATAAAGGGACCAAAATCAAATTTTTTCACATTTCAAATCATCTGATCGCGTTATTTGTCTAGTGGTATGATCATTGCCTTCCAAGCAGTTGGCCCGGGTTCGATTCCCGGATGACGCATTTTTTTGTTTTTTTTAATCCTCGATTATTCCCCTCAACATTTTCAATAGGAATTATAAAAGCAGAATTGCATGTCATTTGAATATTGAAAAGTTTCAATTAGATTCGTTATATGGTTTATTATCATTTTGTAAAGAGTACACTCTTTTTTTTCTATCTTCTCTGAATCTACACATTCATACAAAACCAAATACTTATAAACAAACTCACTATCTTTTTAATTACAACATTCGTATAACAAATCTCTCTTCATTTAAAGTATATGATGAATAATGGTTTTTAAAAAAGAGTGTTTTGGTTGATCATTTTACAGTTTTTTTTTAATTTTTTAATAAATAATGTAATCCTATAATTAAACAATCGAAAGTGATAACAAACAATTGATTCCTATTTGGCGATATAGGTTTTATTCGTGTATCGCGGAATTTTGAACACACCAACTTATGTTTAAACACTGTGTGCCTTCGAATGCGATTGAATTTTAAAAAATTAAATTACGGAAGATCCACAATTAATAGTCATTATATTCATGTTTCACATTTATGGTAGTCGGTTTCAATCAAATTTTTAGTGTCAGTTGAATTTTTGTGATAAAAAACCGAATAAATTTGGATGTTTTATAAAAAAAAAAAAATTTTGTAACCATTACTGATACTAAATCCTTGGATATATAAATCATTTCATTTTTAACTCAACAGACCAATTGATTAACTTTTATTAAAAGATAGAAATTATAATATTAAAGTTGATGTACATATGGATAATAAAACATTGAAAGATAATTATAATAGAATCAAGAAAGTACAATTTTAAATTTGTAGAAATTACATAATCATTTGCTAATTTTCATTCATAAATTTTTAATTTTGAAAATAAGATTCATTATTTGTTGTCAAAGCATTTTCTCTGAATCTGATCCTTATTCCTAGAATGAAATGCACATAATTTCTTGCTTTAGATTGGAATAATCTTTAATGGATAATAATTGCCATTATTGAAACATTTTGATATAGCGGTATTTACAATGTTATCGATATTGTCACTAGTTGGTGTTATGCTTGGACATGATGTATTTACAGTAGTAATAGTAGTGGTATTATTATTATTATTATTATTATTATTATTATTATTATTATTATTATTATTATTATTATTATTATTTAATTTCAATTCAGGCAATATAAAATTGAATGATGTTCTGTTGAGAAAAAAAGAAAAAAAAAACAATTGATTCCTATTATTAGGTTTTATTCATGTAACGTGGAATTTTGAACACACCAACTTATGTTTAAAAACCGTGTGCCTTCGAATGCGATTGAATATTCGATTTTTTATGATAAGCAACGCATACTCAGTAATGAAATTGATCACCTTGAAATAAATTTATTAGTGTTCATCCACAAATAATATCTATAATACCACCTGTTAGAGTTATTGGTTTGTATTTTATTGGTTGTTTATTGTGATCAAGATAGAATAACATAAATAAATGTTTGGTGTAAAAAAAGAACGACAATAACTCAAAAAAACACACAAATAATTTGAAAAATAACTATTTATAGATTACAAATACACAAGCACACTTACTCACTCACATAAATCACAATAAAATAAAAATAACATCATTTTTTGTTTGGAGATTAGTAGATAACACCACACAGCACATTATTTTCACACACATAAAAAAATAGAAAAAAAAAACAAAAAATAATTATTAAAATGAAATGTGTGTTTATAAATTCTTATTTTTCTTTTTCTATTTTTCACACCCTTAAATAATAATAATAATAATAATAATAGTTATAGTAATTAACAAAAATATAATATTTGTATAAATAAATTTTAAAATGTATAAAAATAAATTAATAGTTATATTAATAATCAGTATGATACTTTTAATAAATATAGCATCATGTACACCATCACAACGTGGTAATTACAATAGTTTTACAAAACGTATTGGCGGTAGAGGTGGAATTCATCATCCAACAAAAAATGGTGGTGGTAATGGAGATAATAATAATAATAATGAACATAATAATGGTGGTCACGGAAATAATAATAATAATAATGGTAATCATAATGAACATAATGGATCATTTAGAGGATCAAGTGGTCATAGTGGCTTAATTTCATCAGGTGGTCATTTTTCAAGTACATCTTCAAGTATTTCATCAACTTTTTCAAGTACTACATCAGCATCCACCTCATCATCATCCAGTTCATCTAGTTCAACATCAACAACTTGGAATTCAAGCGGATCAAGTGGAAGTTTTTCAGTTGATGATAATAGTTTATATAAAAAAGATGATAACCACAATCACCATACAAAAGATATTAAAATATGTCCAATTAAAAGAGTAGTTATAGCTGTAATTTGTGCAATCACAGTAACATTATTAAATTCAATTTGTAAATCTATTAAAAATAGAAAAACATCTCACCAACTTTTACAACAAACACAAGTTTTGTAAATATTTATATAGTAGTAATTTAAAAGTAATAAACTATGATCATATATGTTAATAAATATATTTTTTTATTTATTGAGAAACAACTACCGACAATGGAGTTGATTTATCATTATTATTGTTATTATTATTACTTGATGGTGGTATTAAAGGTGTTGATGGTTTGTTACTACTATTATTATTATTACTATTGTTGTTAATAGGAGTTTGACTGAATAAATTATTTGATGAAAGTGATTTTTTAACTTGTTTGGTTGTTGTTGTGGTTGTAGTTGATGATGTTTTGGTTGAAGTTGTGTGATGAGTTTGATGATGGTTATTACTATTGGCGGTATGATTTTCATTACTAATTGATAATTTTTCAATTATAACTTTTTCATTTACAGTTGAATGTCTTGATGGTGATAAAGGTGGTTTAGAGGAGGAAAAAGGTGATTGCGATAGTGAAATTTCATTGTTTGTTAATTGTTGCAATGGTAAATTTGTAGCTTTTGATGGTGTATTATTACCACTATTACTATTACTACTAATTCCACTTGAAATACTTGAAATACTAGAACTACTACTATTCATACTATTTGTACTACTACCTGCAGAAGAGGGTGAATAAAAGTTTGGTTTTGGTGGAGGAGGTGAAATTGGACGTGTGAATACAGTTTTTTTTGTTATTTTTGTACAGTTATCTACAGTTGAAGATATAATTTTTGATGGTGGTTTCCATGGTGGAAGTGAAGAAGAAGATGGTTGTTTTTTTGGGGTGTTGTTGTTGTTGTTTAAATTTAAAGTTGTTGAATGTTTATCATTAAATAATTCAGAAGTTGGATTCATACCAGTTGGTAATGGATTATCATATACATAAGATTGATCAAATGAACTACCAGTTGCTGGTGAAAATCTCCATTTTGGTGATGGTGAATATTCAACCTTTGATCTTGACCATGCTGAACTTGCTTGAGTTGGTCTTAAATATGATGGAAGATGTGAATAATCACTACTACCTCCATTATTACCGCCACCACCACCAACACCGCTATGATCACCTGATAATACTGCATCAATTGCTTTCTTATGCATTGCAATACTATTTCTTGGTTTTCTTTTATCTGATGCTGATGCTGGTCTTTTAATACTACCACCAACACTATTATGTTTACTATGTCCTCCTTTACCATTATTATTACCATTACCATTATTAATACTACCGCTACTATTATTTCTAAAATGACTTGTATCTTCATCATCATTTTCCTAATTTAAATGTAAACTAATATTAGTATTCAATCATGTTATGTTATATGTTACTGTAGTGTTTGTACATACATTTGAAGTTATACAATCATTAATTTGTTTTGCAGTTTCTCTAATTGATTCAATTAATTTATGTAGGTTTTTATAATCTAAATTTTGAATATTTGTATTTTTCAATAATTCATTAAACAATAATAAATATCTTGGTGAATGTTGAACTGGTAAAATTAAAAATGATGGTAAATATCCAAATTGATCCAATATTTGCGCAAATTGTTCATCTTCTTCTAATAAATTACTATATATTTTATATGCATTATTATAATTTTTGACGTATGGATAATAAATTGTAAATTTTGGTAACTATAGTGTTTGTTGTTGTATAAAGGGTTATATATATTAGTAACCCATACATTGTTGATAATTATTACTATGTATATATGTTGTATGTATATTTCTTACCACTTCTAAATAAATTTCAGTTATAATTAATGGTTTAGTTTCAATTAATTTGTTATGTATTGTAATGTGAAGTTGTCTAATTTCATCAATATTTGAAAATATATTTTCTACTTTATCATGTGAAATTGAAGTATCTTGAAGTAATGGTGTTTTTAAATTATTTAATAGATATGTTAATTTTGATATATATGTTTGTTCAAATCCTATAATTTCCTTTATAACAAATCTTCTTATTTTTATCTTTTTAACTGTATTATGTGTGTTAATAAGGTGTTAATAGCAATGATTTCTAATGATAGTGATATATTATAAAGGGATAATCTTACAAAAATCTATATGTTGCTTCCTAACCAACCAACCTCTAACCCATTTTTGTATAATTATAACACTATTTTCTCTCTGTAGTATTAACCTTTTGGAATAAGTATATTGTTATTATATATATTTACTAAGATTATCAATATTACCTCTAATTCGCCCATTTCTTTATCATTTAATATACTATTAATATATGCACTATATATTTATAATATAAAAATTTATTGAAAAAACTATATGTATATTCTATTATTATTATTATTATTCTTGTTGTTGTTGGTTATTGTTGATTTTATTATTTGGATTTTAATTAATTAATTTTACATGTAATTATATTTTCTAAAGTAGTGGTTATTTGATTATATGATATTAGTATGAATTTTATATTATTGTTATTATTATTATTTATTTCAACTAAAAAACAAATAAAAAAAAACTATAGTGCACCCTAAAAATATATCTATCTATCTCTCTCTCTAACACAATGTCTTTTGTTATTTTTTTTTTTGTTTTGCAGAGAGAGTGTGTATGTGTGGGTTTTAAAATAATTGAAATGAATCTTATTGAATTTGTGTGTTTGTGTGATAGTGGCGATATTGTGGGTTAAAAAAAGAAACACGATATTATATATTCAAAATGTATACCTTTTAATTTGTATTTATATATATGTATTTTTATCGTTTTCTAGAAATAATAATGAATAGTAATAAATGATAATATGTGGAAACCGTATTTATTGTGCGGCACTGATAAATTTAAAAAAAAAAAAAAAA
>JACAFY010018437.1:0-13342 GCA_015252635.1 Dictyostelium capitatum | reverse complement strand
TTTTTTTTTTTTTTTTTTATTTTTTTTAATTTTTTTTTTTTTTTTTTTTTTTTTTATTTTTTTTAAAATTTATAATTTTTTTTTTTTTTTTTTTTTTTTTTTTTTTTTTTTTTTTTTTGTGTATCTAATTCTATATTTTTTTTTTTATACATACAAGAATGACATGATGAAGCAATTAAAATTAAAGAAATAAGTGATAATAATAATTTCATTTTATTTGTGTATTATTACAATTTTATAAGATTATTTATCAACGGTAATGAAAATAAAAATCTATTTTTTTTTTTTTTTTTTTTTTTTTTTTTTTTTTTTTAAAAAAAATAAAATTTTTTTTTTTTTTTTTTTTTTTTTTTTTTTTTTTTTTTTATTTTTTGGACCTATAAATTTTAAAAAAACAATATCTTTTGTTTAAATTTTATTTTTTTTAAACGTTGTCCAATTAGGAAATATATGACAGAGGGTATCTACTAGCTTAACTGAATGAGGTCTAAAATAGTATTTTGGTAAATAACTACAAATTTCAAGTTCTTTACCTATTTCCATTAAATTAAATAAATAATCAGATACTGCGATTTGATTATTCTTTAATGAGCTTATCAAAAGTTTGTTTGGTTTTTTAAATAAACCATTTGGATTTTTAGGGGATCTCTTTATTAATAACCAACTATAATTTTGATGAACATATTGAATTGTTTTTAATTGACCACTATCACATGCATTGTAAAGTAAAGTTTTAATAGATTTTGGTGTTGTACTTTTTAGAATTATATCCAACCATTCGGTATTAATTTGATTTGGATATGATATTATATGTTGTAGAAGAGATATTTCTTTTTTTTCGTTTGGATAATTTGGGCATAAAAAAATATATCTTGAAAAATAAGCACGAAGAGACATATCCAATTTGTCAAATTCATTATTGAAATTTCTAAAAAACCAATACATAAATTTTGCGTAACATGGTGTTGTATAAAATTCACATCGTGAATTTCGAGCAAAGTCAAGTAATTGATCCATTCCATCATTAAAATTTAAATATACCAATTTCATTAATTCGAATTTATCTTTTTCATTGAATTTTGAATTAGAAGATATAAATGAAATTAGATTTTTGTTATTCCTTTTGTTATTTTCATAAACTTTTGAACCAGATTTAAAAATGTGTGTTAAAACTTCAACACCACCAATACCATCACTTTTACTATCTCTATCATCACTATAATAACTATAATTTGGTAAACTTATTAATCTTTTACCATTATTGTTTAAAGCTTTTAATTGGTATAACTTTTCATAATGTTGTAATAATTCAACTGTATTGAAGTTCCAAATTGAATTACTATCAATTAAATCATTTTCAAATAACCAATCCAATACCAATGTTGATTTGATATAATATGAATTAACAGTTTGTTTACGAATATTCATTTTATTTGCAACTTCTTTAACTTGATTTAAATCATTATTTAATATTATAGATTTGAAAAATAACTCTGAATTAATGACTACCATTTTCTTTCTAAATAATGCAATTACTTGCATTATAAATTTTATTTGTTTATATTTATCATCTTTACAATGAGAAAATAACATTTCTGGATTTCTTGATAACGCAGTCTCCAAATAATATCGAGATGTTTGTACAAACTTGGGTAAGTCTTTTAAATCGAAATATAGTGACAAGTCCACACAAAATCTTAAAAATGATGAATATACTGCATGTGGTAATTCAAAAATTGGCATTACAGTAACTGGATCCCTACTAACAGCAGTACCTAAGTAATTATTAAAGAGCTGATCCAATTTAATATTTGAATATGAATAACACAATTGTATTAATTTCTTTATCATTTTTTTTTTTGATTCAATTTGATTTGAAGGATTTGATAGATATGATATTAATTCTTGTTTTGTTAAACTATTTGAAAATGATTCAATATCTTCAATTGAAATGTTGTTTTTACCACCACTACTACCACCAAGTTTTAAAACTAATTGCGACATTATAACCAATGATTTTAAATTAAATTTTTCAAAATCTAATACAGATATTATTTCTTTTAATTTTTTTTCTGCCATTTCATTATCAATTAATTTATGGTGAAATAATTGGTTTAATATTATAATATCATTTACTAATTCTTCGATATAGCCTTTTATATTAAATTTTGTTTTAGTTACTATTGCTGTGGATAATAGTAATTTAACAAATTTGGTTCTTTTACATTTAATTGCTTGAGCTAAATTGTAAAGTGTTGGAATATATTGATGCTGTTGAATTAATATTTGTAATGCTGGTATACAATTTGAACTAATAATATCATTAACAAATTCTTCTCTATCATAATAAAACGACATTGAATATCGGCCATAATGTCTGAATAATTGTTGATAAAATAATCTATCTTGATCATCATTGTTTTTAATTGCACTGAATATTAAACCAAATTTATTTGAATCTAATAATACACAATTACCAAATGTTAAATATTGATTTCTAATTACTTTATCACGTAATAAATTTAATTGATTAAATTCTATCATATTTCCAACTGATATTATTAAATGGTATGGTGTTGAAAATTGAGTATCCATATTTGACATTATCTCTCTATAAATGATTTTATTTCTAAATACTCTCCAAAATAACCATTCCAATGGATCAATACCATCTTTAATTTTAAATTCAGCTATTTCTTTATTGAATGAATTTATATTTTTTTCATGTTCTTGTTTATCTTTGTAATCTTGTTTTATTTTATATACTTTTTTAATTTTTTCAATTATATCATTCTTTTTTAAACCATTTTTAATTGATATACCCAATGTTAATGCAATACTTTTTAATTGTAAAACTTTTTTCTTTGATAAATTTGTAATATCAATTTCACTGTTACCATCTTCTTCACCATTTAATTTTTGTTTCTTTAATATGTTGTCATTATCACTGACATTATCTCTTTTATTTTTATTTTGTAGCGACATTGTTATGTTCATAAAAAAATAAAAATAAAAAAAATAAAAATAAAAAAAAAAAAAAAAAGTTAGCGATTGGTTTTTTTAAAATTTTTTTCAAAAAAAGAAAAAAATTTGGTTTTATTTTGAAATATTTGGAAGTTCCTTTTCAATACAGTATAAATAAAATCTATATTTATGTGTGTTATTATTTGTGGTATTATGTCGAATTAAATATTTTACATCTAGAGTAATAAATTCCAATATTGATTTTTCAAATGAATTTAAAAATAATTTTGTATTGTTGAAATTTGTGTCTGTACCATTTTTGAAATTTATTTCGTTTATTAAACTTTCTATATCTGTTTCATTTAAGAATTCTAAATTAAATGAATCATCAATGAATTTGGTAAATTTATAAAATACAAAAAAAGTTGATAAAAATGAATCTTCTTGATTATTACTACCATTTTTAGTTATTGAACCTTTAAAATACTTTTCTATATAATTTACTTTTTTACATAATACTAAATCTCTTTTATTTTGATTTGAAAACTAAATAAAGGGGTAATAATAATTATTATAATTAGTATATGTTATTATTATTATAGTTGGATTATTACCAAAATTATACATACATTTTTAATTGATGATAAATCTATTACTTGAAATTCATCTATATTTGTATTGTTATCTTTATTTAATTCAATAAATGATATTAATGTATTAACTATATAGTACTTGAAATTTGAAGTGGTATCATTTCCATAATTATTGATATTTTCAAATGAATTTACTAGATAGTAAATATAATTAACTTTTTTAAATTTTGATTGTAATATATTAAAAAATTCATTAAAATGGTAAGGATTATTTGAATACAACAGTTTGAAGTAATTTTGAAATAAACATTGATTATATTGATTTATTTGAATATTTATATCATTATCATTTGTTGTTGTTGTTAAATTTAATAAACAATTTACTGAATCTATAAATTTTGATAATGATTCTTGATTTTGTTTATTATTTCTATTTAAATCAATTAATGTACTAATTATAGATGTCATATTATATGTGTCAAGATAAAACGGAAAATAAAAAAGAAAAAAAAATAATAAAAAAAGTCATTTGAATTTTTTTTTTTTTTAAATTAATAAATTTAATATTAATTTATTGATTGAAGGTGGCAGCAACTAATTTTGATCTTAAGGTGTTCTTTTTGGAGACTTTGTGACCTTTTGATTTTTTGGCAACAACTTGAGTACGACGTGAAGAAACAGCGTTTGGATTTAATTTGATCATAGCTCTTAAGTTTTTGAGTGGGTTAGATCTACGGACTTGAACGGTTGGACGTTTAACAACGAGTTTTGAGGCTCTAACAGCTGATTGAATTTCATCAGATGCAACGAGACGGACAACATCAGCGTTAGCCATCATTGGTCTTGGGAGAGTGTAACCTTTCTTTTGAGTGGCAGCTTTGTTGAATGTACCGAAAATTGAGTCTAATTGTTCGAAAGCAGATTTAGTCCAGATAATGAAACGACCTAAATGACCACCTGGTGCTAATTTTAAGAGATTTAATCTAGCAACATTTGCAACTTCAACACCTGGGATGTTACGGAATGCTTGTGGTGCAACAGTTTTACCTGAGACAACAACTAATGGACCTTTACGGACTTTGTAACGTCTGTTTCTTGCTTTACCAACACCAGCACGAACGTGTTTGCTATCGATAACTTTGGTGACATCAGCGTATGCGTTGATTTTTTTTAATAATTCAACGGCAGCTTTAGTTTTGGTGAGACCTGAAACGGCGGCATCAGCAACAACTAATGGAACTTCAGAGATACCTGAGATTCTGTGACCACGTGCCATAACGAGGGCTGGAACTGCTGAAGCAGCTAAAGCTGAAACGACGGCGTAACGTTTTTGGTTGACATTGACTTTTCTGTTCCAACGTCTCCATGTTTTGTTTGGACCATACATACGACCACCTCTACACATGTTACCAAAGGCACCTTGACCTGAACGGTGAGTACCTGAACCTGGAACACGAGGAATACGAGCGACAGCACGACCAGTACCCCATGATTCAGCAGATGTTTGTTCACCTGCGTATGGTGCAGCACCATATGCTTGTCTGTAATTTTTGTTCATATTTGTGTGAACAAAGTTAACTAAATCTGGACGGATTGCAGTTGAAAATACATTTTGGATTTTAACTTTATCTGCAACTTTGTTTTCACCGTTGTAAACTTGAACAAATGGACGAGTAGTAGTCTAATTGAAAAGATTGATTAATAATATGTTCATTGTTTAATTGATGTACATCATTTCAAAGTATGTGGATATATTACCATTTTTATGTGATATGATGATTTGATTTTGAAAAATGAAATTTTTTTTAAAAGTTGGCACAAAAAAAAAAAATTTGAAAAAAACGAAAAAATTCCAATTTAAAAAAATCAACGTTTTTTTTTTAATCACACTCACCAAATGTGCAATGAAAATTAAATTACGCGAAATCATTTCATTTATTTTTCTCATATAAATAATTGATATACATATAAAATAATAAATATGCAAAGATGTATTATAAATAATTGTATTAAATATAGTAGTATTAGTAGTAGTAGCAGGAGTGGTCATATAATATCTAGATATTATAGTGGTTATTCAAAAAATATAAATAATGACGAATTGAAAAAGAATATTACATTTAAACATACACCAAGTAAAGAATTTGAAGAGTTAAAAGAAATGAGTTACAATGAATTAAAAGAGACAGTTGAAGATTTAGGATCAGAAATTCAAATTAAATCAAGACCAACAATTGATCATTCACATTTATCATTTATTGATAAAATAAGAATTCATATTAAAGCTGGTGATGGTGGTGGTGGTGGAATTAGTTTTTTTAGAGCAAAGTATATACCTGAAGGACCACCAGATGGAGGTAACGGTGGATTAGGTGCAAATATAATTATACGTGCAGATTTTGATGATAATAATTTATCACATTTAAAAAAGAATTATACTGGTAGAAATGGTGGTAGAGGTATGAGTGGTAAAAGAACTGGTAAAACAGGTGAAGATATAATATTAAATGTTCCAGTTGGTACAATTGTTAGGGAATTAGTTAAACGTGATCAACCAACATCATCGGAATCATCAGAATTTAATTTAAAAGATTCAGAATCAATTATTTCAAAAAAAGATCCAAGATATGATCCAACTAAACCAGAATTTAATCCAGAATTATATTTAAAAGCATTAAGTGCTCCAGTTATAGGTGGTAAAATTAATGATCCATTAAATGTAATTACTCATTTAGAAAGTGCATCAACATTAAGTAAAATTGAACGTGAAGAATCAAAACGTGGTGAATGGATTGAATCTGGTATATCAACTGATTTATCATATCATGGTCAAGAAATTATAATTGCATCTGGTGGTATGGGTGGTAAAGGTAATTTAAATTTTGTATCTGGTTCAAATCGTTCACCAGAGTACGCTCAACCAGGTACAAAAGGTGAAATAAAACATATTGAATTGGAATTAAAAATTATTGCAGATTTTGGTTTAGTTGGTTATCCAAATGCTGGTAAAAGTACATTACTATCAGTAATCTCAAATGCAATTCCAAATATTCAATCATATGCATTTACAACACTTAATCCATACGTTGGAGTAATTGATTTTGAAGAAATTGATAAACAAGAATTAAACGATAGAAATAAGCAAGCTGGTATAATACAACCATCACAACAACAAAGTGGTGAATTTAATTTATCAAAAAGAAGAAGAAAACTTAAATTAGATAATATATCAACTGTTATTCAAACATCAACAATTGCAGATTTACCAGGTATTTTAGAAGGTGCACATTTAAATTTAGGATTGGGATTAGATTTCCTTAGACATATTGAAAGAACTAAAGCAATTGTATATGTAGTTGATATGTCAAATAATGGTACACCAGTAATTTGGGATAAAAAGAAATTAAAAGTTATATCAAATCGTTATTCATATATCACTGATAAAGATGATTTAATTGAAGCAAAAAAAGAAATTAAATCTAAAATTTATGATGATCAATATCGTGCACCATGGAAAGATTTTACAAGTTTATTAGAAGAATTGGAAAATTATAAACCTGGTTTAACATCAAAACCATCAATTATCATTGCAAATAAAATGGATAATATACATTCATTATCACATTTAGATGAATTCACTAAAGCAACAAAATCATTATTAAAAGGTAAACCATGGAGAATTATACCAGTTTCCGCTAAAAATAATGAAAATATTTTAACTGTTAAAAAAGAATTAAAAGATATATTAAAACAATTACATAATGGTACAACATTAAAAGATAATTATGGTAATGATATTCAAATTGAACCAATTGAAATAATGGATAAAGAAAAAGGTCAAGTTAAAAAAAAGGTTGAATCAATTATTAAAAAAAAGAAACCATCAGTAATTAATTTTAATAAAAGATTGTAAAAATAATTTTGTTGATTATTATGTGTGATATATACATGTGTTTGTTTGTTTATTAAAGTTATTTTGATAAATAAAATTTTTGAAGTGTTAAAACTGATGATTCAACAACACTTAATCTAGTTTTAATTGAATCAATATTCGTACGTGTTTCAACCATAAATTCATCCATTGAATTCATCATTTCATGTAATAGTTTTAATGTTTCATTTTCGTCTGTTGTAATTGTTGTTGTAGTTGTAATTGTTTCTTTTGGTTTAATATTATTTAATTTTGGTGATGATGTAGGTGATAATGTAGATGTTGAAGTTAAATCATTGGTGGTTATGTTATTGTTTTTATTATTATTACTATTGGTGCTGATATTTTTATTATTTGGTTTTAAAGGTGGTGAAAATAATGTTGGCTTAGGTGATGATGTTGATGTAGTTGTAGTTGATGTTGTTGTAGTTGATTTACCAAGTGCTGATAATGTTAATATATTTTTATTATTATCATCATTATTACTACTACTACTACCATTACTATTAATTTCAATATCTTCATCTTCTTCACTTGTATAATGATAATGAAATTGTTGTTGTTGTTGTTGTTGTTGTTGTTGTTGTTGTTGTTGTTGTTGTTGTTGTTGTTGTTGTTGTTGATGACGTTGATTATGGTGCTGCTGCTGTGATTGATCTTTATGATTTGAAAATATTAATGGTGATGTTGAAAGTGATGAAGTGGATATACTAAATTCTTTAAAATGGTTTGTAATTGGTGTATTTTTTGGAGTTGGTTTTAAAATTGGTGAATTTGAATATGAAGGTGTTGGACTAGTTTTAAATGCTGTTGGTAAAGGTGTATTATTACTGCTATTATGATTTATAGTTTTTCTACTACTATTTATTTGAGTAGTACTACTGCTTATTGAACTATTACTACTATTGCTACTACTACTTTGACTACTAATTGTTGGTGAAGATAGGGGTGTATATTTCTTATATGTATATGATGATGATGATGATTGTGATTGTTGTGATGGTGTTAAAGGAGATGAAGGTGATATCATTTTACGAGGTGATTTAATTGGTGGTGAACTAAATATTGAATTACTATTAGTTTGTTGTTGTTGATAATGTTGGTGTTGTTGTTGTTCTTGTTTAATTTGTTGTTTTAATTTAGCTTCTATATATGGTGGTGTAGTTGGTATATTTGGTTGTTGATCACCAATATCATCATCACCATCACCACTACCACCATGATGATGATAACTATTTAAAATTGATTGATTATATAATTGAATTGATTTATTTACACAATCTCTAATTGATTTTATCTGAAAGAATAAAAGAGTTTGTTATTAGTATTTACACATAGATTTAAAGATAAATACACAACTATTATTATTATAACACTTACTTTATCATATTTACAATCATTTAAAGATTTTAAAATATCAGATACTCTATTAGAGTAATATGATTTTGGTAGAGTTTCTACAATTGTTTGAAAAAGAGTTGCTGCAGATAATCTAGCAGTCCAATCATTTGAAGATAGAGTTCTAATTGAATTTGATATTAAATTACCATTTATTTGTTCAATTAATACTGTTGATAATCCATGATGATGATTATTATTATTATTATGATTATGAAAATAATTTGAACCAATTGTTTTAAACAGTGATGATAAACATGATATTATATGAGGTATACAATATTGTGCTGAAAATGCTGACATTGATGATGATCCACTACCAATTGGTGGTGATGGTAATTGAGTATTTACTAATTTCTTTAATAGTTGATTTGTTATTTTTGGTATTTGTGGTTTAAGTAATGTATTTATATCGTATATATTTTCAATTACTTTCTGTATTGCTAATATTGATGCAGTTTGTATATGTCTACTAGGTTGATTTATATTTGAAAATATTGGTATTAAATAAACATCCAATAAGTTATTATTAATATTACTAAGTATTTGTTGTTGATGTTGTGTAGTTGCACTTGATGCACTATTTAAACTATTTGATAAACCACTATTAATATTACTACTACTACCATTACCATAACCACCACCTTGTATTTTAGTTAAATGTTTTTGATCAATTGTTATATTATTACAAGTTGTACCAAATGTTTCCAATGTAATTTCTAATAAACCAGATGAAGGTAATTCAATTAATCTTTTAAGTAGAAATGATATAATCTTATTTAAATAATTTGATAATCTATTTTTAAATGATGATATCATTATACCCAATAGTTTAATTACTTCTTTTTTACCAATATTATTTAATGAATCTGTATTCTCTATTATACAATCCATATAAAATTGTAATTGATTTAAATTTAAATCTGATTGTACTTGATTTATTAAATATTGCATTGCATATGGTGTTTGATCTTTTTCACCCAATCTTTCAAAAATTGATAATAGATGTTGTCTCCATTGTAAATTCTCTGTAAATTCATCATTTGACCTTTTGCATTGTAAAAAACTATTACTACTCATTCTTCTTCTTCTTTTTATTTTTATTTTTTTTTGTTGTTGTTGTTCTTGTTGTTGTAGTTTTTGAAACTTTATTTATACGTATATATGTATATTGGGGGTATCGTACAAATTTTTATTTATTAAAATTTTATATGCACACATAAAAAAAAAAACATTAATCTGAACACGCACATACACACACAAACACACTATCTATAGATGGTAAACGTGTTTAGATTTTATTTATTTATTTATTATTACTATATTTAAATATATGTCGTATGATTTTAGTGATTAAAATAAAAAAAAAGTAGAGCGAGGTGGTATGAAATTATTTTTAAATTAAACAAAAAATTTGAAAATTCAAAAAAAAAAAAAAAAAACTTTCAACGGTTGGAAAAAATGATTACTGTTATTATTTGAATCGTTTTTTTATTTTATTTTATTTTAATTGTATTGTTAATGATTGTGATAACGTTTTAATTGGTATATAGTATTTGAATATACCTATATATATATATATATATATATATTTTAATGTAAAAGTATCCCTCTGGGTATTGTTTGTTTAAAATGATCCATTGTAATAAATGTAATTGATTTAGGGAATAAATCAAAAACTAATGGAGAATTAAATGAACTAATATCAATTGATGTTAAATTTAATGGAAACATATTATGTACATAACTGAATATTATTGATTTCAAAAATTGAGGAAGTGATACAGATTGTACATTATTTCTAATTATTAAATCTCAATACTTTAAAACATTGTTTTTTTTGGTTTCTAAATCTTTTATAATCTTTTATTTTTTTTGTGTTTTATCGCATCATAAATCCTTAAAAAACCCTTTTTTAAAGATTAAATGAATTGATATTGATTTAGTTGAATAGTAATACAAATTTGAATGAGCATATTCGTATTTTTTTTTTTTTTTTTTTTTTTTATTGTTGGGTTTTAAGTTTTTTTTAAAAAAGGGAAATTATATTTAATGGGTGGCCCCGGTTATATAAATTTAAAATTTTTTTTTTTTTAATTTATTTTTTTTTTTTTTTTTTTTTTTTTTTTTTTTTTTTTTTTTTTTTTTTTTTTTATTTAAATTTTTTTTTTTTTTTTTTTTTTTTTTTTTTTTTTTTTTTTTTGATTGTGGTGACAACTGGAATATCCAAATACTGGAAATTAAGTTGAAGGTGGTGACAGCGTAATATAAATTTACAATTTGTTTATTTTTAATTGATTTATGATTTACTGGGATTTGTAGATGGTTGAGCAGGTGGTTTTGGTGGTGGTGATGGTGAAAAACAAAATTTATAATTTGGATTTTGATATTCTCTTTGATTTAGTAATGATGATGATGAAGTTCTACATGCCATTGTGCAAAGATCAAACTGATTTTTTAAGTGTTCTTTACCCAATCCTTTTTGTGCAAATTCTATTAATGTATCTTGTAAAACTGTAATTTTATCGGGTCTCATACAACAAGATACACAAAATTCATATGAATCACAACAATCAACTGTACCACTACCACCAGAATTTGAACAACGTTTACATGAATATCTTTGAGTTGGTATATCTTGAACTAAACTTGATGGTAAATTTGGTGAATTGTTATTACTATTACTATTACTATTACTATTACTTGTTGTTGTTTCAGTCTTTTTACAACATTTTGAATTTGAGTCCCAATGAGATCTTAAACAAACATAACCTTGATCATCAGCTATATATAATCTACCTTGAATAGTACTTGAGCATTGATTTATATTTGTATTTGTTGTTTCTTCTTCTTGTTGTTCGTTGTTGGTTTCGTTACTGCTGCTTTCTTCACCTCTTTCATTTTCATCACTGCTACTTCTAATACTTCTACCACTACCATGATTACTATTTAATGTTGAAATATCCAATTTATTATGATCAACTGGACCCCATTTAAAATTATAGAAATCAACAATCTTTATTATCTTTTCTTGTTTATCTAAATCTGTTATATTTAAAGAATCTGTTCTAAAAACTCCTATAACTATTACACCAATACCCAGTAACACAATTAAAAGAATACATAATTTAAATGGTATTCTTCTCATTAATCTATATATATTATTTATTTATTATTATTTATTTATTATTATTTATTTATTATTATTTATTATTTATTTGTGTTTTTTTATGATAACATTGAAAAACTATTTTATTTATAGTTGAAAATTATTTATATACAAAATGATTATATAAATAATTTATATATTGTTTTTTTTTTTATTTTTTATATGTGTTAAATATAAAAATAGATATTATGTTTTCTTTGTTTTTAAAATTTAAAGAAAATAAAAAAATAAAAAATCATTTTTTTGAAAATTTTTTTTAAATTTTTTTTTTTTTATAAAATTGCTTTGTTGGTTTGGCATGTGGTGGTGATGAGTTTACTCTAATAATTGTTGAATTATGTGTAACACCAGGTGGCAATATCATAATAATAATAAAGGTCTAACACGATTATGTGAGGTGTGATTAGTCAACACACTAATTAATGTGTTTTTATTTTTAAAAATTTCCTTCTTTTTATAGCATGTACCCATTTTTGGGAAATACAATAAATTAATATAACCAGTGATATCATACATATAAAGAAGTGTATTTTCTATTTAATTTTTTTTTTTTTTTATGATTCTAATAAGCATTTTGATATTTTTAATTTTTTGCTTCTATTATTTTTGCAACATTTTCATTTTCATTTTTTTTTATTTTGGTGTGTCATCGATTTATTATTATATTACTCGCTTAAATAATACCATTATAATTTTAATTTATCATATATATATATATATATTTCATATAAATTATCAGTAATTTACATATTGACTGTTTGAAGAGCGTGAGTGTATTGACGCATTTTTTAATATTATATATTTATTTTTTTAAATGTACACAATCGATTTATTTGATGTGGTAGAAAATTTTTTTTATGTTTGACCTTCAACAAAAATTTAATTTTTTTTTTTAAATTTTTTTTTTTTTTTTTTTTTTTTTTTTTAAAAAATTTTTTTTTTTAATTTTTTTTTTTTTTTTTTTTTTTTTTTTTTTTTTTTTTTTTTTGTTATCACATTAGTTAAACTATAACAATATATTAAATTTCGAATAGATTTGTATAAAAAATAATAATAAAAATAAAATACCCCTTTTAAAATAATTGTTTTTCTTTGGATCTGAAATAAAAAAGAAATTTAAAAAAAAAGAAGTTAAAATTGAATTTTCATCCAAATTGTTATTTTATTGCATATTTGTGTGTGTGTTTTTTTTTTGTAATAATAAATTTAATTTATATATATATAACCCCTAATAACCGCTAATTTTTATGACTATTCTATATTACTAAAATTTAAAAATAAGATCAG
>JACAFY010018428.1:0-13352 GCA_015252635.1 Dictyostelium capitatum | reverse complement strand
ACAAAATTTTTTATAAAAAAAAAAAAAAAAAAAAACCATTTTTTAAAAAAAAAAAATGATTGGTTTAAAAAAAAAAAAAAAAAAAAAACTTAAATTAAATTTAATCATAATGTATACACATAAATAAGTTAATCAATTAATTAATAAATATTATAACAATCAATGATAACTTGAAACATTTTTTTTATTATAACCTATTTGCTCACTTTTCAAAAAAAAAGTTTTTTTTTTTTTTTTTTTTTTTTTTTTTTTTTTTTAATTTTATTTTAATTTTAAAATTTCGTGATTATTAAAATTTATTTATAAAATATCATTATTTAAATGATGTAGATTGTTTTTTTTTATAATAATTCAATGAAATTTTTATTATTATTATTATTATTTATATTATATATAATTTTATTTTCATCTAAAACAAATCAACAAGAAATTAGTAGCGATAGTAATAGTGATTATAATGGTGAAATAATAAATTTATACTTAAATAAAAATGGAAATGATACTAGTGGTAATGGGTCAATAAATGAACCATATTATAGTATTTGTAAAATAGTTGAAATAATAACAACAACAACAACAACACCATCATCAACAACAACAACATCAACAACAATAATAAATATTTATATTGGTAGTGGTGATTATTCATCATATGATGAAACAATTAATGATAATTGTAAATTAAATATAACAAATTATAATCAAATTAATTTCATTGGTATAAAAAATCAAAATAATATTAAATCACCAAATTTATTAAATTTAAATTTATTTTCAACAAATTGTACAATTACATTCAATTCAACAAATTTTATATTTGATGATACAAATAATACATTATACTTTACAATTTATAAAAGTGTAATCAATTTTATATCAAGTGAAAAAATATTTAAAAAAATTTTAAATGTTAATATCAATATATCAGAATCAACATTAAATATAATTGATGGTTCAACATTTCAACAAATTAAAACTGAATCTGACAGTATCAGTAGTAGCAGTACAACTAAAATTAAATGTGTTATTATAAATATTATAAATTCAACATTTATAAATCAAAGAGTATGGATTGATGGACCATCTAAAATTATAATGATAGATTCAAGTTGTTTAAATTGTAATTTTCATGGCCATAACCATTTGGTAATGAATTTTACACGTTGTTATTTTCATGAAACAAATTTTCAAATTTGGGAAATTAATGGATCTGATATAGATGGTAATCCAAGTAGTATTTCATTTTTATCATGTGAAATTTTATTTGGTTTTTCAGCAGTTTCAAATAGATTTGATATTTTTTATAAAATTCAATTTTCAATTATAAATACTATAATTCAATCAAATGGAATTACAACTGAATCATTTTTAACTGCAAATAGTGATTCAAATATATTAATTGAAAATGTTGAATTTAATAAATTTCAATTTCTTGGTTCATTTATCAATACAAATTCAAGTACAATAACATTGAATAATGTTAAATGTATTTCAATTGGAACACCAAATTTCATAAGAATTGATAATAGTACAGTGAAATTAGATACATTGAAATTTAAAAGTTTAGATCAATCACCTGTATATAATAATAAATTTGTATTAATTGATATTAAATCATCATCAAAATTATCAATTTCAAATTGTGATTTAGATTATCGTGGATCACCAATTATAATGTCAAGTGGTGAATCAATATATTCAGAGAAAGTAACTGAAATTTCAATTACATCATGTACATTTTTAAATGTAATTTCATTTCAATTTCAAAATTCAATAATTTCATTAGATAATGTAACAATTGATACATCAAATATAAATGTTGGTAATTTAATTGAAATTCATTCAAATAGTAATTTAATTGCAAATCAATGTAATTTTAAATCTGGTATGATGTTGGGTGATTCTTATTTATTTTCATTATCAAAAAATTCATCAATTCAATTATCAAATAATTGTGTTATAGCAAGTACATCACAACTAGTTAAAGCAATTTCAAATTCAATTGTATCATTTAATGATACATTATTTACAAATTTATTTTCATCAAATAGTGAAATATTTAATATTGATCAACAATCAACATTACTTTTGAATTCATCATTTTTCACTCAAGTTTATTGTACTGGTAATAGTTTTATATCAATAAAGGGTAAATCAAATTTAACAATTTCAAATTGTAGATTCAATGGATTTAGTTTAGGCAATGAACCATTTGTAATAATATCAAATTCAAGTTATGCTGAAATTTCAAATTTTTATTTAGGTTCAACATTTTTTCAATTTTCAATTTTTCAAATTAGTTTAAATTCAAATGTAATAATTCAAGAATCAGAATTTAGATCATTAAATAGTATTAGTGGTATATTATTTATAGTTGATAATAAATCTTATTTATCATTATTTGATAGTATATTTTCTAGAAATTCATTATCAGGTTGTTTCAATATTTCAAATAATTCACAATTAACAATCGATAATCTTACAATAATAAGATATGTTGGTACATTTTTAACAATGAAATCAAGTTTTCTAACTTTGAATACTGTTAAATTCATTGGTTATTCAGTATCATCAAATTATTTATTTAAATTTGAATCAAGTAATGCAAATATTTACAATTTAACAATTTCATCAAATTTCTTCATGGGTAGTGTAATTGAAGTTTACAGTAGTATAATTAATTTTAAATTCTTTGAATTTCAATCAAACGAAAATGTATTAAATTATGATGATACACGTATATCTTCATCATTGTATTTTAATGATTCATTAATTTCAATTCAAAATTCAACAATTTCATATAATCTTCAATATTCTGATAATTTAATAACATTTAAATATGGTCGTTTATCAATTTACTATAGTGAAATCAATGAAAATTATTTACCACATCCAAATAGTTTTCTATTGTATGGTGATAATGGATGTTCAATTACAATTTATTATTCACAAATTATTAAAACACAATCAATTACTGGTACAATTGGTATACACAATAAAAGTTTTATATCATTAAATTCAAATCAATTCATTGAAAATTCAAATATTAATAGTGGTGGCGTATTATATATTGATGATAATTCATATTTACAAACATTGATAAATAATCATTTTTATTATAATTCTGCAAGTTTTGGTGGTTGTATTTTTACAAAAGGTTATCGTTTTTCAGATTTATCAGGTTATTTAAATGTTTATAAAAATAATACAGCAATTTATGGTAGTGAAATTGCATCATATGCAACATCAATTATAATTGAAATACCATCTGATGAACAGTCGTTTGATATTACAAATTTGGAAATTCAAGATAACTATGGTAATTTAATATCAAATAAAAATTATGTAATCACTGTAACTATTTTAACTTGTTACAGTGATAACTCAACATCAATTCAATTATTGGATCCAATTATAATTAAATCTGGTTCAGGTTCATTTGGTTATTCATATAATGGTCCAAATTCAACAAAGTATTTCAATGTAACAGTTGAATGCACAGAATTAAATTTATCAACTATTAAACAAGTAGAAAAATTGGAATGTTTACCATATCAATATTTCAGTCAAGATGCAACTAAATGTATACCTTGTGAAATGGGTAAAATTTTAATTATGAATGGTACATTACCAATTTGTGTTGATTGCGTTGAAAATTTAGTTTGTATGGAAGATATAATATTCACTGTTGATGGATATTATTTAGTTGTAGATAATAATGAATTTAATATTTATCAATGTCCAATTGGTATTTGTAAATCTGGTAATCAATGTGAAAATGATAATCTTGGTGGTATACTTTGTTCAGAATGTTTATCAAAACCAAATGGAAATGAAAGTTTATCAATATCATTTAAAAATGGGTTATATTGTTGTACTGATTTTAAACCAATTTTAATAATTCCATATTTATTGTATTTATTGGTATTTGGTTTAATATTATCATTGGTAAAATATAAAATACCAAATGTATTTTTAACATTGGTATTATTCATTCAAAGTAATTCAATTTTATTTTATGCATATCCAAAGTTATACATTTTACCATTATTTAGAATGTCATTTGATTATTTAGATACAATTTGTTTATTTAAAATTACATATCCTTCAAAATCAATATTTTCAATATTATCAATTTTATTGGTATTTTTAATTGGTTATTCAAATTTATCTGTAAATTGTTTAGATCAATTTTTAATAATATGTGAAATTAAAGATTGGAATTGGTTATACAAGAAAATTAAATCAAATTTATTAATTAAAGAATCATTTAAATTACATAGATATTCAGAAAGAAAAAGAAATAGAAATGATAAATTACATATATATTCAAGTTGTTGTAATTTATTTTTAATTTTATATCAACCATTATTATTCAATTTATTTTCATTTATAATAACAATTAAAATTTCATCATTAAATTATTTAATGGTTGATATAACTGAACAGTTAATAAATGAATCTGGTAGAAATTTAGGTATATTCATTTTATTCATTATATCATCGTTTTTATTAATTGTAATTTTAATAATAATACCAATATTATTAATTTATAATTGTTTTAATCATTCAAAAAATAGAAATCATACAACAACAACAACAACAACAACAACAAAATTTGATTTTATTTATAAATTTATAAATAATATTTTATATAATGAATCAATTTATAAATTATTAAATAATGGTAGTATTATTGGTGGTAGTAGTGGTAAATTAAATATAAAGAAATTTAAATTTAAATATAGATGGTGGAATTTTATTACATTTATTAAATTTACAATTTTTACATTTGTTTCAATTAAAATGTTGTATAGTCCAAATTATTATTTATTGGTAATAATATTCATTCAATTCCTTTATACATTACTTCAATTATTAGTTTTCCCTCAATTACATTCTCATATATATCAATTTGAAAATATAATTAATTTTTATCAATTAATAATTTTAATAACTATTGACTCAAATCTATTTAGATTATTATCAATTTATAAAATTGGGTTAACAATTACAATTTTAACATTTTCACTTTTACCAATTTCAATAATTTTAAATAAATTTATTATTATTAAACTTTAAAAATATTTTATGTGTATGTGTGTTTTAATTATTAACATTTGAAATGTAGTTTTCTATTATGATCAGTTGGATTATTTGATTACCAGATGAAACAAGGGTAGTAACTTGATCAATTTTACAACTAACTTTTTGGACAGTATGGTCAAGAATGGTAATTCTAAATATGATTCAACCTATTTACAATTGATTGTTATTAAATGTTCTCTATGAGAGTTTCACGCGCGTAAATATTAAATAATAAAAATATTACAGAATTATTTATTTGTATAGTTATAAAGGAGATAAATCAATAATAATGATACATCAAGTGGTGGTACTGGTAATGGTAACACATAGATATTGAAATGGCAAATGATATAGAAAATGAAGATGGATCATCGACCCCCAATTCAATCACCACCAGAGTTATATTATCATTTAATAAAGATGAATAACTAAAGAACTTAGACATATGTTTCCAAATTGAGATAAGAGCCAATTAGAGAAGTAAATAAAGAACAACCACAAGTAACCACAAAATCAATATCTAGAAAATTCAATTGATATCAATTTAAGATTATTCTTTAGTAGTTTAATTGAAAGAAATATTATTACTATTAATAGTAGTACATTCGAACATAATACTAGTTTCATAGCACACATACAGAAACAACCAAATATAACATTTAAAACATTGATTTAGAAATTAAATTGGCATAAATTTTGGTAGATATGTTGGGAATAGATTCAATTGTCGCATTACAACAATCAACGTATGTTCATACCTATTGTTCAACTCATACATACAGTTATACATTAATACATCTCATACAATAATCACACTTGTCACGAGATAACATAACATTTATAATTTCAAAAATAAAAAGTATTTTTTAATGTTTTTGTGTTGTCAATTAAAATTAAAATTAAAATAAATACATGTTAACCGACCAGCCATTTTTTAAAAAATATAAATAATAAATCCATATATTTCCCAAATTAACACTTACAGATTTGTATATAAAAATTTTAACTAATTATAAAATTTTAAAATTATAATTTTTTTTTTTGCTGTAATTTATTCAATACTTTCACTATCACTATCACTATCAATAGCGATATACTATTATCACTAATTAATAATACAATGCATATACCTAACTATTTAATTATATCAATTTTACAATTTTTAATAAATCATTTATTAATAAATAATCACCACAATTTTCAAACAAACTATAAAAAACCAAAACCATTAAAAACCAATTATTACTATTATAACAAAGAAATAATTAACTATTGTTTGGTAAATAAAATATTGTTTGACACTATATCATCATTCATTTCAAATATTTTAATTGAAGAGGATATAATTGAACAATGGTTTTATAAAGAACCAATTAATGTATATGGGTTAGAACAAGATATATCAGAACTATACAAACATATAGGTCAAGGTCACAACAATGATAAAGTTCATTTAGAAATCAAGTTTTATCGTTCATCACCAACTAGAATTAACACGATAAATGAATATATTAAACTATATAAAATTAATCAAAAATGGTAAATTATAAAAATACCTGTTCAAGAAATTAAAAGTTATTTGGACAATTTAAAATTTTATAATAATTTTAATGATTTGGATATTGGTACCAATTTTAATAAATCAATTAAATTTAAAAAAGTTTATATTCAAGATGAAATATCATCGGAAGATCAAGTATTTGATTTATTAGCAAGAGAAATTCCAAAGAATATAGAAATTAAAATTGAAGTTAATGGTAATTTCGACCCATCAAATTTAAATTTTACAAATCTCATAACTACCAAAAACCAATTACCTGTACATTCCGTTGAAACTAGTTACAATCATAAATTTATATATAACATTTTAAAATATACTTTACCCAAATTTTTAAAGATCAA
This sequence comes from Dictyostelium capitatum, assembly GCA_015252635.1. NCBI lineage: Eukaryota > Evosea > Eumycetozoa > Dictyosteliales > Dictyosteliaceae > Dictyostelium > Dictyostelium capitatum. The sequence goes on along the minus strand of JACAFY010018428.1, from coordinate 6,362 downwards.
TCAACTTTTCATTAGAGATAAACAAAAGTATTTAAAACCATTTGAAATTAAACATAGATTCAACTTTTACACAATATTTGATATTTGTAAATATGTACAATCATTAGAAATTGATATAATAATTGAACCAATTCATTTGGTAAATATAAATTCACAATTATTATTTTTAAAGTCATTATCAATTAAACTACAATTCCATTATTTAAATAAATATTTAAATTACAATGTTAGATCATTGGAATTTTTGGCTTGTGGATATAATAGAATCCATGATGACTTTTATTACAGTTCACAAATCAATGATGAATTTAATCAAATGATTAAAGAATTATCCGAAAATAAAACAATTAAATATTTTTCATTATCTGGTAGTTATTGTACTAAAGGTATTAATTGTAAACAAGATAATTTTAAATCATCAAATCTTAATATCATTAATCAAGGTTTAAAATATCTATTTGAAAATAATCAATCAATTGAACATTTAAAATTATCATCAATTGGTTTATTTGATAATTTATCATGTTCTGGTTTTATAAATTCAAATATAACTACAATATCATTCGTATCTAATCCAACTCATTCAAATTTATTTAATTCATCAATTTTTGAATACTTATTTTCAACAGTAATAGTTATTCAAAATAATAATATTCACCAAAGAATTAGAAATTTTGTATTTAAAAGTAAAAATTATGAAATAGTTTCATTAATTTTAAAAACATTATATCAATTTCCAAATTCATGTTTATATTCAATACAATTACCATTTAGTTATGATTTCAATTCAAATGATTTAATTCAATTCTTTAATTTACAAGATACAAAAGAAGATGTAGAAAATCAAAATTTCAAAGATTCAAACTGTTTAATAATAGAATTTATATTTATATTGGATGATGAAACATTCACTACAAATGATTGTTATTATAAAACAATTAATTTCATAAAACATTTCAAATTATTGTATAAAAATGTTAAAAACAAAAAAATCATTTCATTTAGATACAACTATCAACAATTAGATAATCACTTAGAATAAATACCATTAAAAATACATATATACATTTTTTAAAAACACAAATTTTTGAATTTTGTACACATAACAAACATAAACAGATTCTTTTTTATAAATTTTAATATTATCACTATTAATTTTAAATAAATATATTATTATTAAACTTTAAATAAATGATGTATGTGTGTTTGTGTGAGTGTGTGTGTGTATGTGTTTAATTATTAACCTTTTTGAGATGTAGTTTTCTATTATGAACAGTTGGATTATTTGATTACCAGACGCAACAAGGGCAGTAACTTGATCAATTTTACAACTATTATATGGCAAATAATAATAAAATTTTCGTCGCCGTGTCGTATTATTATTATTCTATGTAGATTTCTTATATCCATATTAAAAAAATAATTCATTTTTTCAATTTCACACCATAGTTATATAACTGCGATCACATATTTATGCCACTACAACCTATGTGATGTTTATAATTAGCACAGACCTGATTTTTTTTATTTTTCATTGAATATATTTTGTCTGGGTTACAACAAACTGATTTTTTTTTTTTCAAATTTTTAGGATTTTTTTCAAAACGGTTCGTAACGTCAGTGTTTTTTTTTTCTATGGGTTAATTGGTGTGGTGTTTTATAGGGGGTTATATATGAAAGTAGATGATAATCTAAAAATAAAATTTAAATAATTAAATATGCCTCACATTTAATACTAATACAAGCTTATATCGTTTGTAAAAATAATTTTAGTTTTTAAAGAATTTTTTTTTAAAAAATTAATAAATGCTAAAACATAAAAAATAAATAATTATCTCACATAAATAATCACACAAAAACACACACACATATAAATAATAGTATGACATTTTTAAAAAATAATTTTGCAATAAATTTAATTGAAAGTCAAATGATTAAAAAGAAAAAATCAACAGAAACAACAACAACAACAACTGTAACAATAACAACAACAATGAGGTCAAATAAAATTACATCAACTATAAATTCAACAACAAAAAAAATTAAAAATAATATAGTAAAAAAAATTAATAACAACAACAACAAAGAAGAAAAAGGAAAAGAAATTATAATACCACAACAAACAGAACCACCAATGAATGATTGGGAATTATTAATTGAAATTATGAATAATGAAGGATATACAAAAAGTTGTATATTTGATTTTAATACTGGTGAAAATGAATCTGGATTCTCAATTGGATATCATGAATACACTGATATAACAAATATTTTAAATGGTCAACATTCAATTGGATTATTTATAGATTCAAAAAGATATTTTATAAATTATTCAAATGATTTATTTATTTCTGGTAGAGATGTAAATAACCCTGAAAATGCATTCCTTTTACGTCGTACTACAAATAAAGTTGTTATAGGTTTATTCAATTCTTCAACATTATCATATGATACAGCACATCAAATAATTGGTGATATTTATACTGTAATAACTACAAATGATAAAAATGAATTAATTTCAAATTTATTAAATTCATTTGGTAAATAATAATAATAATAATAATAATAATAATAATAATAATAATAATAATAATTATAATAATGCCTGTAATAATAATTCAAACATTGTACATACACACTCTCCTTTTGTAGTAATAATAATAATTTAAAATAAAGTCAATTTTAATTAATTGTTTTTATAAATAAATAAAAAATAAAATATTTAATATGAATGAAAATCAAATTTAATTGATTATTTATTATTTATAAATATAAATATATATATGTATAGTATTATTACTTTGTGTTTTTTTTTTTTTTTTATATAATTTTTTTTTTGGTTGAATAATCCAATATGATGGATTGATGATTTTTTTAATTATCATACATTCTATTTTGTTCTTCTTCATTAATTAAACCACCTAATCTGACATGTGGTGGAAGTTTCTTTGAATTTCTCTTTTTGACAACAATGACAACGATAGCGGCAATACCAGCAAAGAAAACAACAACTACAATTACTACAATGATGATACCAGTCTTTGTAATTTTAACGTTAAAGATTTCAATATCTGTTTTTTTACATTGAGAGTAAACTTGACTATCAACGGATGGATCAAATTTAACGATTTTCCATTGTTCAATTGTACCTTGAGTTGGATTTAATTGAGTTATTAATAATGGTACAGATGTACTTGTATTATGAGATGTTTCAAATGTCCAATTAATTGGATATAAATTCATAGTTGTACCAGATGCACTTGAAATTTGTAATGTTTTCAATCCATTTGAATCTGTTTGATATTCTTGATTAATTGTTGATTGTTGTAAATAACTTGGTTCAGTGAATAATCTAGTAATTGTACCATCTTTAATAAAGTATGGATCAGTTAATTCATTTGAATATGGACCACCAACTTTTTTACCATTTTTATAAAGTGTTGCAAGTGCCATATTTGATTCAGTGTAACATAATGAAACGTTATTTGTTATAACTGAACCACTAACCCATGTATATGACTCTGCTAATTTATCTTTACTATAACTCCAAATTACATTTGATGTTGAAATTACTGTACCATTAGTATATGATTTGGTAATTTGAATATTTGCAGTGAAATTACTTGAAATTGTTGGATAACTTGTTGGTGTAATTGGTTGATAAATGAAATCTTTATCTGTTGGATTTGGTTTAATTAATACATCATAATGATCATCTTCATCGTCATCTTCTTCTTCTTCTTTATCATTTGTATAATTTTCCAAATGTAATACTGGTAATGAATGATCTACATCAACAACATCCCATGAAGTTGGATAAATTTCAATTGGTAAAGTTGCAAATGGAGTATATAATTCCCAAGACCATGTTTTTAATATAGTTGGTACACTTTTATCATCAACACTTGAAAGTGATAATGAATGTGGTTGAACAATACTACCATTAAAGAACCAATTGAATGTATAAATATTTGAATTATTTCCGACAGTAACCCATGTATGAATATCACCAGTAGTACTAGTACCAGAATATTTCAAAGCTAAATCATGAGATGATGCATTTATTAATTGTACTACAATTGATGATGAATAATCTGCAATATTTTCAATATTCCAATTGAAAAAATGAGCAGTATCTTTAATATCTTGAGAATTCCATTGAAGAACAGTTGAATTTATAAATGCACGTGTTACAGTTGATGCAGAATGATATTTACCAATTGAAATTGTTGATTGATCTTGTGATAAATAAATTTCTTTATATTGAATAGTATAACCAATTTTTAAATCATTCATTGTAACTAATGATGTATAACCAGTTGATGTTGATGATGATGGTATTAAATCTGATACAGTTGGTAAACATTGAGTTGAATTCAATGTTGAAATTGATACTGGAATTGGTAATAAATCATAAATGAATATATCCCAATATCCAATTGGTGTTTTAGTAGTTGTTACACTATCAATTTTATCATATGAAATTGCTAATGGTACAAAAGTTGTTGGAGTTTGTAAATTTTGTCTGAATAGGAATTGCCAATTTTGAACAAATGTATAAACTGTAATTGTATTACCATCTGTATCAACTGTACTCCATGAATCAACATCAACTGAACGTAAAACAGTTTGTTCACCCAATACCCATGTTGTATTAATTTTATTTGTTAATACATCTGAAACAATTTTATCAATGAATGATGTTGATACAAGTGATGTATTACATTGAAGTGTATAAGTATCAATTGATAATGATTTTCCATTTGAGATTAATGTATGTTGATCACCTTTTGTTTGACTAACATCAAATCCATCATTACCAGTTACTTCATCATGATACCATTCAATTACACCAATTAAATTATTGTCTTTAACATGTTCAAATAATGCAACAAATTCAGTTGAATTAAATTGTAATTTTGTACCTGTTGTTGGTTTTGATGGTGTTGTTGGATCATTAATTGAAAATGGACTACCACCACCATTTCTTGGTAAAATTTCACATTCTGAATAATTTGATTTGACTGGGAAATCTGATGGTAATGATTCTAATGTTGTCCATTCAACAAAACCAACATTTAATTTCAATGGATTGGTTTTTCCATATACAACATTTGTTCCTTCAACTGTAATACGTACTGGTACAATTGGTTCATTTGCTGAAAAATAAACTGTTAAAGTTGAATTGATTGTAGATTTAATGGTTATGTTTTTACTTGAAATTACTGTTAAATCACCACCAAATTTCTCTATCATACTTTTTAATAAAACTTGATTATTGTAGCTGCATGTTGTTGTTGGGGTTGTTGGTGTTGTTGGGGTTGTGGATGGTGTTACACCTGTTGTTCCTGATGATGTGGATGTTGTTGTGCCAGTTGTATCTGATGTTGTGGATGTTGTTGCGTCAGTTGTTGCGTCAGTTGTTGCGTCAGTTGTATCTGATGTTGTGGATGTTGTTGTGCCAGTTGTGGATGTTGTTGTGCCAGTTGTTGTGCCAGTTGTATCTGATGTTGTTGATGGTGCTACACCTGTTGTTCCTGATGTTGTGGATGTTGTTGTGCCAGTTGTATCTGATGTTGTTGATGTTGTTGTGCCAGTTGTATCTGTTGTTGTTGATGGTGTGGATGTTGTTGCGCCAGTTGTATCTGATGTTGTTGATGGTGTGGATGTTGTTGTGCCAGTTGTATCTGATGTTGTTGATGTTGTTGCGCCAGTTGTATCTGATGCTGTTGATGTTGTTGTTGTGCCAGTTGTATCTGATGTTGTTGATGGTGTGGATGTTGTTGCGCCAGTTGTATCTGATGCTGTGGATGGTGTATTTGTTGCTCCTGATGTTGACCCACTATCTGCTCCATCATTTAATGCGAATAATGATCTCATTAAATTTTGTGCTTGCGGAACAACATTTTGAAGTGTATATGAAATTGTGCATCCAGTTAAACCAGTTGAATCATCATAGGAGCAAATGAAAGTAGCAGTTTCAATTTTACCAGTAACACCTACGAAACATTGATCATCAGCACCATTTTTAATTGTAGTAATATTAATTGGATTTGTATCATTTTTATCTAATTTGAATGATGTTACCTCTTCGACTGCTGTTAAAGTTTCATTATTATATGGAGCAGTGAATATACTACAATTCAATTGTCTATCAATTACTTCAGTTTCTATTTTTTTTGGTGAGGAAATTTTAAAAAAAAAAATTAATATTTAAAATCACACACACTAATTTTAGGGAAATAAAAAACAAAGTAGTGGGGGCGCGGGGGGGGGGGGGGGGGGCGGGGGCCGCCCGGGGGGGGGGGGCGGGGGGGACGGGGGGGGGGGGGGGGCCGAAGAGTCGCGGGGGGGGGGGGGGG
>JACAFY010018418.1:0-13352 GCA_015252635.1 Dictyostelium capitatum | reverse complement strand
GTTCGGGCACCCCCGGGGGGCCCCGGGCCGGGGGCCCCCGCGGGGGCCACCACCGGGGGGCGGGGACCGGTTTTGGCCCAGAGGCCCCGCCCCAACGGGGCCGCGGGGGGGGGGGGCCCGGGCGCGGCCCCGGGCGGGGGGGGGCGGCCCCCCCGCGCCTGTGGTCAGCGTTCGACGGTGCGGTTCCAACGCGCGTTGAAGGCGGGACCGGTGGCGTTGATCAGCTCCCAGACCAGGATCATGCCGTTGGCCATGTAGCCCTGGAAGCGCGTGAGCGCCTCTTCGTTGCCGGCCGGCGGCTGAACGTTCTTATTGGACGGGAAATGGCCGCCCATTTCCAGTGCCTTGGCCTGGGCCTGGGCAGACAGCAGGTACAGGGCCAGTTTCTGGGACAGTTCGGGTTCGCTGTTCTTGTCGATTACGATTTCGCCGACCATCCGGATGACCGAGCCTTCCTTGGGCTGGACGTATTCGACGGGGATGTCGCGCTTTTTCAGGCGGTATGGCAGCAGAAAATACTGATCTTGGCCACCACGCTACTTGTGGGTTTGGTTGCGGTTATCTATGTATTTTCGGTTACGCCGGAATACCAAGTCAGTAGCGTACTTCGCCCGGCCGCGATTAATGAGTTGGATGCGTTAAATCGATCTGACGTGTACAAATTACCACCGGGTGACGCGCTCATTAAAGTCGGCGCCTCTCTAGAGTCATATGACACCCGTTTGGGTTTCTTTCGTGCTAACCAGGCGTTATTCAAGGCATTTGAGCGTCCTGGGCGTACGCTTGAGCAAAGCTTTGAGGAATTCAATCGCAAATCTATCACTCTGGTTCTTCCAGATCCAAAAAAAACTGACTCGTTGAGTGCCTATATCAAGCTTGGAATGGAATATCCGAAAGGGGTAGATGGGGTCGCCATTCTCAATGGTTTTATTGCCTACGCCGTCGCCATGGAGCGTATACAGATTTCTAAGGATTTGGACGTAATCGTCAAAAACCGTTTGAATGAACTTAATGGGAAGATGAACGCGGCCCGGGCCAGTTACGAGACTGATAAAGAAGCCAAGATAGCGTTGTTGACAGAAAAGGACGTGTTGAATCGCGCCCTGCTGCACGATGAACTGAAAGCGTTGAGAGCTCGTCTTAAAACTCAGCGTGCAGATCGGATAACTCAGCTAAATGAATCCATCGGAATTGCCAAATCGCTGGGTATCAGGAAGCCTGCCACGCCATCTTCGCTTGGCGATTCTGATCGCGGCGCCTCTTCCAATATGATTCGTACTGAAATCAATAATCAGGCAATTCCCTTGTACTTTATGGGGGTTGAAGCGCTGGAAGCAGAGCGTGCTGCATTGGAGCGACGTAAGTCTGATGACTTCACTGAGGCTCGAATTGCTGAGATCGCCAAAGAGTTCCAGTTGCTCCAGGCGAACCGTCAGATTGAGGTTCTCAATAGTCGTGAAAATGAAGATATTTTCTTGGGTGGAGTGGAGCCGTTACGCACGGAAGAGGCCCGCCTTAAAAATCTCAATATTGACATGAGTCGTTTGAAACTTGTGACCATTGATCAGCAGGCACTTGAGCCGCTGAACCCGATTTATCCAAAAAAATCTTTGGTTATTGCCTTGGGCTTGTTTCTGGGTTGCTTGCTGGGTGTGGCAATAGCATTGGTCCGCGTGGCGGTTGCGAGCAGACATAATGCAGCGGTTCGTACCGCATTTCCTATTCCTTCCGCTGCCATTGAGCAGAAAGAAAGCGTGGTCAAGGCTGGATAGCTGCAGCTGAAACAGCTTCTGGTCGTTTACCACTGTCAGTTTTTAGTCAGTGGTAAAGCTTTGCTTTCATCTCGTGTTGATGAAATTCAACCGATTTCATTCGGGTAAGGTCCGTACCGGAATGTAGTCGGTTTTTGTCATTCGAATCACGTAGTATCATGCCGTCTTGAGACGTCTCAGCCTGCCCTGCTGTTCAGTGAATTGTCCGGGGTTGCGGTGTTACGTGATGGCTTATTGCCCTGCTTTAGAAGGGTACAAATTTGTCTGAATAGGTGAGCGCGCAGGCATAATGGCCCGCGGTTAGTAGATAGCGCTGGTGAGGAGCGTCGCGCCCACGATACCGGTGCTGGTTTATGAGGTAATGCCTCAATTAGCAAAACTGATGGATTAGTTGAAAGCTCGTTGCGAAATTACTGCTGCCATGATCACACCAAAGAAGCCCGCAGCAGCAGCGCGTCTGAAACACTTTTATGCTGGAAGCCGTTTCAGTAAATTTTTTTGGATTCTTTGATTACGTAGGCCTTGAATATGCAAAAACTGGAAGATATTAAGCTCGCCATTATCGGCCTTGGTTATGTTGGCCTTCCGCTCGCAGTCGAGTTTGGCAAGCACCGGACGGTGATTGGGTTTGACATTAACCAGCCTCGCATCCAGGCACTTAAGGATGGGCATGACGCTACGCTGGAGGTGAGCGATGAGGAGCTGAAGCAGGCGAGTCTTCTAAGCTTCAGCAGTGATCTCGGCGATCTGAAAAGCTGCAATACGTTTGTAGTGACGGTCCCGACCCCCATAGATGAATACAATCAGCCGGACCTTACGCCGCTTATCAAAGCGTCTGAAAGCATCGGCAAGGCGTTGAAGAAGGGCGATCTCGTTATTTATGAATCGACCGTTTATCCAGGCGCGACCGAAGAGGATTGTGTCCCTGTCCTTGAGCGAGTTTCCGGCTTGAAGTTTAACGTTGATTTTTTTGCCGGATACAGTCCGGAGCGAATCAATCCCGGTGACAAAGAGCACCGAGTCACCACCATCAAGAAGGTGACGTCTGGCTCTACGCCGGAAATCGCTGATTTGGTTGATGCTCTCTATAACCAGATCATTATCGCCGGCACCCACAAGGCCAGTAGCATCAAAGTGGCTGAGGCCGCCAAGGTTATTGAAAACACCCAGCGTGACCTGAATATTGCCCTCATCAATGAGCTTGCGATCATTTTTAACAAGATGGGGATTGATACTGAGGCTGTTCTTCAGGCCGCGGGCACCAAGTGGAACTTTCTGCCGTTTCGCCCGGGATTGGTTGGTGGGCACTGTATCGGTGTCGATCCCTATTACCTTACTCACAAGGCTCAATCAATCGGTTATCACCCCGAGATTATTCTGGCAGGTCGTCGTCTGAACGACGGGATGGGGGCATACGTTGTTTCGCAGCTGGTAAAGGCCATGCTGAAGCAGCGGATTCATGTTGATGGCGCGCGAGTATTGATTATGGGGCTGGCGTTCAAGGAGAACTGCCCTGATCTCCGCAACACCCGCATTGTCGATATAGTGCGAGAGTTGGCTGAGTATAATATCGCGGTGGATGTTTATGATCCGTGGGTCAGTGCGGCCGAAGCAGAGCATGAATATGGCATTACTCCAGTCTCCGAACCCGGCGTCAATGCTTATGATGGGGTAGTACTTGCCGTTGCGCATAATGAGTTTAGAGAGTTGGGGGCGGTCAATATTCGAAAGTTTGGTAAGCCAGAGCATATTCTTTACGACCTGAAATATTTGCTGAGCCGTGAAGAGTCGGATATCCGTTTGTAACTATTGAGTGCCCTGCTTTAAGCTTGTTAAATTTAACCAACAGTGAGCTAAAATTGATGACCCGCTATGAAACGTTGCTTCAAACACTCCCATCCTCGCCAAAGACATGGTTGATTACCGGGGTAGCGGGTTTCATTGGCTCAAACTTGCTGGAAACGCTGTTAGGCCTTGGACAGGACGTCATCGGACTGGATAGCTTTGCCACTGGGCACCAGCGAAATCTTGATGAGGTCCGCAGTACGGTTTCGGCTGAGCAATGGGCGCGTTTCCGCTTCCTGAAAGGTGATATTCGGAACTTGGAGAACTGCCATCAGGCCTGTGAGGGCGTTGATTATGTGCTTCACCAAGCTGCCTTGGGTTCCGTACCGCGCTCGCTGAATGACCCGATAACCACGAACGCGACTAATATCGACGGTTTTCTCAATATGCTGGTCGCGGCCAGGGACGCGAACGTAAAGAGTTTTACTTACGCGGCAAGTAGTTCAACCTATGGTGACCATCCGGGACTCCCAAAGGTGGAAGATACCATCGGCAAACCCCTGTCTCCCTATGCAGTTACCAAATACGTTAACGAACTTTATGCAGATGTTTTTGCGCGTTGCTACGGATTTGAGACAATAGGCTTGCGTTATTTTAATGTGTTTGGAAAGCGTCAGGATCCAGACGGTGCATATGCAGCGGTGATCCCGAAGTGGACCGCTTCGATGATAAAAAATGAAGACGTTTTTATTAATGGCGACGGCGAGACAAGTCGAGACTTTTGTTTCATTGAGAACACCGTCCAAGCGAATTTGTTGGCAGCGACGGCCACGGATGCTGCGGCACGCAATCAGGTTTATAACGTAGCGGTCAGTGGGCGTACGGATTTGAATTTGTTGTTCGCCACGCTTCGTAAGTCATTGGTTAATAGCGGTATCGTCTACGAGAAGGATCCGGTTTATCGCGAGTTTCGCGCGGGTGACGTCCGGCATTCACAGGCGGATATCACAAAGATTCAGCAATTGCTGGGGTATGCTCCCCAGTTCAGTATTCAACAAGGTATTGAAGTGGTGATGCCTTGGTATGCAGCGTTTTTGAAGTGATTTCATTGGGAGTGGGCCCTGTTTTACCCACATCGATACTTTTTTAAAACTGTTATTTTGCGTCGATGAGGCATGTTGCAAGTGGCTTTACTTTTGCCCAGGTCATGGCACGGTCGAATCTTGTGAGCAATAGCCTCTTGTAGGGATACGGATTAATGTGTGGATTCAGCGGTGTTTTCAATGTTAAAGACGGTAACTTAGCGGACATCGTAAGCCGCATGAATACGGCCATTCTCCACCGAGGGCCTGATGGTGGTGGAGTTTGGGTGGATGAAGAGGCAGGACTCGGGCTTGGGCATCGACGCCTGGCCATTGTCGACCTGTCGGCAGCGGGCCATCAACCGATGCATTCCGACTCTGGTCGCTTTGTCATCGTTTTTAACGGTGAGATCTACAACCACACCGAGATTCGCCACGAACTTGAGCGCCAGGGATTTGCACCGCAAGGATGGCATGGCCATTCAGACACAGAGGTATTGATTTGCGGTTTGGCGAACTGGGGAATTGAGAAAACCTTGCAGGCTTGCGTCGGCATGTTTGCTTTCGCGCTGTGGGACACGCAGGAACGGTTACTGACCTTTGCCCGCGACCGCATGGGAGAAAAGCCCCTTTATTACGGTTGGCAGGGTGACACGCTACTGTTTGGCTCCGAACTCAAGGCTATAAAGGCATTCTCTGGTTTTCGCCCCGAAATTGATCGTAATGCATTGACCTTGTTGCTGCGTCATAACTGCATTCCCGCGCCGTACAGTATCTATAAGGGGATATCGAAGCTTGAACCCGGGCGATATGTATCCCTTTCGCTTGGGGACATTGCTGCTGCGAAAGTTGCAACTCCTCAAGCCTACTGGCAGCTTAACGATGTGGTGGCCAAGGGGTTGGCTGATCCTTTTGTTGGGACGCCAAGTGAAGCAACCGACTTGTTGGAGTCGAGTCTGCTTTCCAGCGTTGGTCAGCAAATGCTGGCGGATGTGCCGTTGGGCGCTTTCCTTAGCGGCGGTGTTGATAGCAGTACCATCGTTGCACTGATGCAGGTGCAGAGCACCCAGCCTGTACGTACGTTTACCATCGGTTTTGATGAAGGCGGCTATGACGAGGCCGTTCACGCCAAGGCAGTCTCCCAACATCTGGGAACGCAACATACCGAACTTTATGTCAGTCCTCAGGACGCGTTGGCTGTTATTCCGCGCTTGCCATCGATGTATTGCGAGCCGTTCAGCGATAGCTCGCAAATTCCGACCTTCCTGGTTAGCCAGTTGGCCAGTCATCAACTGAAAGTTGTCTTGAGTGGCGATGGTGGTGACGAGCTTTTTGGCGGTTATAACCGGTATCTGAGTGCGAAAAAAGTCTGGTCGAAAATGCAGTCTCTGCCGCCCGTAGCGCGGCAAGCGGCCGCTCGGGTTTTGCGAGCCGTACCGCCCTCAACCTGGGACACCCTGTTTCAACTTGCAAAACCGTTACTGCCACAACGTATGCACGTCAGCACACCGGGCGATAAGGCTCATAAGTTGGCGAGCGTACTGACGCTCGCTGATGGGCATGCGTTCTACCGGCAACTCAACAGTCATTGGACTGATCCGGGCAGCGTAGTGATTGGTGGCGAGGAGCCCGCAACGATTTTCACTGACAGCGCCCGTTGGCCGGATACCGACAATTTCGAGCACTGGATGATGGCAATGGATGCCCAGACCTACATGTCGGACGACATCATGGTCAAACTGGATCGAGCGGCGATGGCCGCCAGTATCGAGGGGCGAGTTCCGCTATTGGATCATCGCATCGTGGAGCTCGCCTGGCGCATGCCGCTCGACCTGAAGATTCGCGACGGCCAAGGTAAGTGGCTATTGCGTGAAGTGCTTTACCGCCACGTGCCGAAGGCGCTGATTGAGCGACCGAAACAAGGTTTCGGCATTCCCTTGGGCGACTGGCTGCGCGGACCACTGCGCGAGTGGGCGGAATCGCTTTTAAGTGAAACGCGGTTACGCCAGGAGGCGTTTTTCCATCCAGAGCCAATCAGGCGCATGTGGGAAGAACACCTTGCTGGCGGCGGAAGCTGGCAGCCCCATCTATGGACGATTTTGATGTTTCAAGCATGGTTGGATGAACAAGCATGAGTCGTGTTCTTTTGTTCATAGTCAACGATCCTGGCTTTTTTATCTCGCACCGATTGCCCGTGGCTAAAGGTGCTCGAGCTGCAGGTTATGAGGTCCATGTAGCCTGTATGTCTGGACCTGCCGTCGATACTATCGTTAAAGAAGGATTCGAATTTCACGAGTTACCTCTTTCGCGTAGTGGCAAGAACCCGGTGGCCGAGCTTGGGTTGATCTTTTCTATCTGGAAGCTGCTTTGGCGACTCAAGCCGGACCTGCTGCATTTAGTCACGATCAAGCCGGTCCTGTATGGAGGTGTGGCGGCTCGTCTTGCTCCGGTCAAAGGCGTGGTGGCGGCTATTTCTGGGCTGGGCTTCGTGTTCCTTTCGACGGGGTTCAAAGCTGCTTTGACGAGGCGTGTGGTCAGCACTTTCTACCGTCTTGCGCTTGGTAAACGTAACCTGCGTGCGATATTCCAGAACCCGGATGACCGCGATGTGTTGCTGAATATGGCGGGGCTTTCACCTTCCAAAGTCGTGATGATTCGCGGGTCCGGTGTCGATCTTTCATTGTATGCCTCCGTGCCTGAGCCGGTTGGTGTACCCGTTGTATGTCTGGCCGCGCGTCTGTTGCTGGATAAAGGAGTCGTCGAGTTTGTCGAAGCCGCCAGGATACTCAAGGGGCGTGGTGTCAATGCGCGTTTCCAGTTGATTGGAGATATAGACCCGGGTAATCCGGCAACCGTTACAGCGGCACAACTTGAGGGGTGGCGTGAGGAAGGGTTGTTGGAGCTGTTCGGGTATCGCACTGATATCGAGGCCCTTTTTGCGCAGGCGAATATCGTTACATTGCCTTCTTTCAGGGAAGGCCTGCCCAAGGTACTTGTGGAAGCTGCCGCTTGCGGTCGAGTAGTGGTCACCACGGATGTGCCTGGCTGTCGAGATGCCATCGACCCCGGTGTAACGGGGTTTCTGGTGCCGGTACGTGATGCTTCGGCTTTGGCGGACAGTCTCCAGGTACTCATTGAGGACCCTGCATTACGTCAGAAAATGGGTGAGGCAGGGCGAGAGTTGGCGATGCGAGCTTTTGCAATCGAGCAGATTGTAGATCAGCATTTGGGCGTATACGCCCAGTTGGAGCGTGTGGTTTGAATCAGCAGAAGACCTATCTTGTTACTGGTGCGACTGGTTTCGTCGGGAGCGCGCTAATCGAGCGCCTGGCAACCCAGGCGAACACACAGGTCATGGCGCTGGTGCGACAGGATGGTGTCGCGCTCCCTGAGCACGTGGTGCCCGTCCGCGTCGGTGCGGACTATCTCGCCGATGGAAACCTTCCGATGGCAGGGGTTCGGGTAGTGATCCACTGTGCGGCAAGGGTACACGTCATGGCGGACAGTTCCAGCGATCCCCTGACGGAGTACCGTAAAGTCAACGTAGATGGCACCTTGAAGCTGGCAGAGCAGGCGGCTAGCGCAGGTGTTCGACGTTTTATCTTCATCAGCTCTATCAAGGTTAATGGAGAGGGGACGCCGAAGGGAAAACCCTATACGGCGGATGATGCACCTGCCCCCGTCGACGCTTACGGTATTTCCAAGATGGAAGCCGAGCAACAACTCATGTTGCTGGGGCGCAGAACTGGCATAGAGGTTGTGATTATTCGCCCTGTTCTGGTCTATGGGCCGGGGGTCAAGGCCAACTTCCGCAGCATGATGAGTTGGTTGAGCAAAGGGGTTCCCCTGCCGTTGGGCGCCATTCGCAATCAACGCAGTCTGGTTGCGCTGGATAATCTTGTAGATCTGATCGTGACCTGCCTGGATCACCCGGCCGCTGCCAATGAGATATTTATGGTCAGCGACGGCGACGATATGTCGACGACGGAACTGCTGATTCGCATGTGTACGGCGCTCGACAAGCCAGTTCGGCTGATTCCGGTTCCCGTGCTACTGCTGCTCGCGGGCGCGTCGGTGTTCGGACGCAAGCCTGTTGCGCAACGCTTGTGCGGTTCTTTGCAGGTTGATATTCAAAAAACGCGCGCACTGCTGGGTTGGGAACCTCCCTCAACAGTCGCGCAAGCACTAAGCAAAACGGCCAAAAGTTTCCAGGGAAGCCTGAAATAGAAGTGGTCCCTACGTGGAGCTGAAATTGGAGCTGTTGATGAAAGATTTACTGTGGCTTGCGCCTTCTATTGCAATTCTGGCGCTGCTTCTTACAGGGCTGCTACGCCGTTACGCATTGGCTCGAAGCCTGATCGATATCCCTAACGCGCGCAGTTCACATTCTATGCCGACACCCAGGGGCGGTGGGGTCGCGATTGTTATCAGCTTTCTGATTGCAGTACTGTTGCTCTGGACCAGCGACGAAATTACTCGTCCTGTCATGTTGGCCTTGCTAGGCGCGGGTGCAGCAACTGCCATACTGGGGTTTCTCGACGACCACGGGCATATCGCCGCTCGGTGGCGCTTGCTGGGGCATTTCGGTGCTGCTGCCTGGGCTTTGTTCTGGCTCAATGGCCTCCCACCCATCATCGTGCCGGGGCTGACTGTGGATCTGGGGTGGCTAGGGCATGTACTTGCTGCGTTTTATCTAGTGTGGATGCTCAACCTTTATAACTTCATGGATGGTATTGATGGCCTTGCCAGTGCAGAAGCAGTCTGTGCTTGTCTGGGGGCGTGCTTGATTTATTGGTTGGCGGGTTATCAGGATCTGGTTTCATTGCCGCTGTTTTTAAGCATGTCTGTCATCGGTTTCCTGGTGTGGAATTTTCCGCCGGCGAAAATATTCATGGGGGACGCAGGTAGTGGTTTCCTGGGAATTCTGGTTGCGGTGCTCTCACTGCAAGCTGCATGGCGCTCCGCTGATTTGCTGTGGGTATGGCTGATCTTATTAGGCGTATTCATTGTTGATGCAACATTTACGCTGACACGTCGATTGGTACGTGGAGACAAGGTATACGAAGCTCACCGCAGCCATGCTTATCAATTTGCATCCCGCCAGTTTGGGAAGCATTTGCCCGTGACACTTTCGGTGGTGGCGATTAATGTGTTTTGGCTCTTGCCGATCGCGATCTGTGTCGCGTTGTTCGGGCTGAACGGCTTGCTTGGATTGGTGATCGCTTATTTGCCACTCGTCTTGCTGGCCGTGAAATACAAGGCTGGCGAATTGGAAAAGGTTGTCTAGCCTCTGGGGCCGGTCGATTTAAGGGCTAGTGAAGCCACTCTGTTGCTCAACCGCATAGAGTGATCATGGCGTCAGGAGTTTCAAGAGGTGCTGAAAGGGTTTATGGATACGATGCGGTCATATTTGTTAGGCCTTCCCCGCCGCAAGAAGCGGATTTTGCAAGTCATGGCTGACGTTGTCCTCGTGTGGTTGGCCTTGTGGATGGCGTTCATCGTCCGATTGGGCGTGGATGAAATGATCAATCCATTCAGCCTGCATCGATGGTTGTTTCTGAGCGCCCCGGTTGTAGCTATCCCGCTGTTTATCCGCTTCGGGATGTACCGTGCCGTCATGCGCTACTTTGGTAATGACGCGCTGATCGCCATTGTCAAAGCGGTGAGTCTTTCATCCTTGATTCTTGGGGTCGTTGTCTATTGGTATGGGAACCAGCAGAACGTTGTTCCGCGGTCCATCGTTTTTAACTACTGGTGGCTGAGCCTCATCATGGTCGGCGGCTTGCGTCTGGCCATGCGTCAATATTTCCTTGGCGACTGGTTTACGGCGGCGCAGCACGTTCCATTCACCAATCGCGAAGATGGCCTTCCCCGTGTCGCCATCTATGGTGCCGGAGCTGCCGGGAACCAATTGGTCGCGGCGTTGCGCATGGGGCGGGTAATGCGTCCTGTTGCCTTCATCGATGATGACACGAGTATCTCGGACCGAGTCATCGCCGGGCTCCAGGTGTACAAGCCAAAGCATATTCAACGGATGATCGACGCCACTGGTGCGCAGGAAATCCTGCTGGCAATTCCGTCATCCAATCGCGCCCGCCGCCGCGAAATTCTGGGGTTCCTGGAAGGCCTTCCACTGCATGTCCGCAGTGTGCCTGGCTTTATGGATCTGGCCAGTGGTCGGGTCAAGGTCGACGATATTCAGGAAGTCGATATTGCGGACTTGCTGGGGCGTGACGCAGTACCCGCCCAGGGGGAGTTGCTGGAGCATTGCATTAAAGGCCAATGCGTACTGGTGACCGGAGCAGGAGGGTCCATCGGTTCAGAGCTCTGCCGACAGATCCTTTCTCTGCGTCCAACGACCTTGCTCCTATTCGAGCACAGCGAATTCAACCTCTACAGCATTCTGTCGGAGCTGGAACAGCGGATAATCCGTGAATCCTTACCCGTCAAGCTGCTGCCTATTCTGGGCTCTGTACGCAGCCAGCCCAAGCTGCTGGATGTGATGAAAACATGGCGAGTCAACACGGTTTACCATGCCGCTGCCTACAAACATGTGCCAATGGGCGAGCACAACATTGCCGAAGGTGTGCTGAATAACGTTATAGGCACGTTGAATACGGCCCAGGCTGCACTTCAGTGCTGCGTCGCAAACTTCGTGCTCATCTCTACAGACAAGGCTGTGCGCCCAACCAATGTGATGGGAAGCACCAAGCGCTTGGCTGAGCTCACGCTGCAGGCTTTGAGTCACGAGTTGGCGCCGGTGCTGTTCGGTGATAGTTCGAATGTCTCGCGTGTCAATAAAACCCGATTTACCATGGTTCGTTTCGGCAATGTACTCTGCTCTTCCGGCTCGGTCATTCCGTTGTATCATAAGAAGATCAATTCAGGTGGACCGCTGACGGTTACGCATCCGAAAATCACACGCTACTTCATGACGATTCCAGAGGCTGCACAGCTTGTGATTCAGGCGGGCTCCATGGGGCTGGGGGGCGATGTCTTTGTCCTCGACATGGGGGAACCGGTGAAAATCGTCGAGTTGGCGGAAAAAATGATCCACCTCTCGGGCTTTAGCGTTCGATCTGATAAAAATCCGAATGGCGACATAGCCATCGAGTTTTCTGGCCTTCGTCCCGGTGAGAAACTCTATGAGGAATTGCTCATTGGAGACAATGTTGTTGCCACTCAGCATCCAATGATCATGAGCGCAAACGAAGACCATCTGGATTGGGACGTGCTGAAAGCCAAACTGACCGAATTGCTCGCTGCGGTAGAGCGAGACGATTACAATCGTGTCCGGCAATTGCTGCGTGAGACGGTCAGCGGGTACACACCAGATGGTGAGATTGTTGACTGGATTTACCAGCAGCGACGATTAGAGCCATAAGTTGCGAAAGCTTCGCACAAGATCAAGCCCGAGCATCGTTGGGGCTTGATCACGCAAGCCTTTGATTGAATCGGCTGGCACCCTGGCCAGCCGGTCAAAGCCTTCCAGGGTAAAAACCCTGTCCTGCCCCCTCGCTCTTCCATCTCCCGCAGCGCCCTGCAGTTGTACCCTTCGCGCATCTAACCGCGCGGCTGCAATCTCAGAAAGACTCGCCTATGGTTCGCCGATCATTTGCTTGCTCGATAGAAAATGCACAAATGCATTGTTTTTTTGTATAAATGCATAAATGCATTGATTGTTATTGCGTTTGTGCATAGGATTGCTTCGGACCGCACGGACAGGTGAGCTGATGGCGATAGTCGTGAATCAGCGCCGGAATGAAATATGCTTCCTCGCACAAGTGGCAAAGAGCTGCGCTGGAAATACTGAATTCAAAGGCGTGAGGTCAGAATTAATTAATATGATCTGCGATAGCAAAGGATAGAAATATGACATCTGATACCAATAACACTCTTGAGCGGGCCCAGGAACTTGACGGGGATTCGATCATTTCGACAACCGTAGGAACGGCGTCGCTTTCGGAGCTAGTACGAACTCAGGCAATGTTCAAGGCTGAATCCATCCGCCGTAACGCGGGATGTCAGCCGTGGGTTACTCTCGGTCCAGTGGATGTTTCAAAAGTTGGCGTTACTGCCGATGTTCGTACAGATGCCGCAATCATTACGATTACGTCCCAAGAGACAGCTGCCGCCTTGGCTGCAACGGGAACGGGGACACAAGCCGACCCTTACGTTATCAAGGATAAGAACATCGCATTTGCGAGTGGCAGCCCTGGTTTCGTGTTGAATGATCCCCAGGCAACCTACTACATTCGCTTCTACAACGTCCTTGCCTCGGGGTCTTCGAATGGCTCCTCGATTATCAACCTAGTCGCTTTTGGCACCCCGGTAGCATTCGAACGTTGCAAATTCCAAGGGGCAAATGGTAACGCTGATGAGTTGCTGGCCTATCTCTCCAGCGGTACGCTTGAGATGTACGGCTGTGAAATCGCTGGTGTATCGAACTACTGCTTCTTTGGCGCCGGTTTGGGCGCAAAGAATGTCAAGCTGACCGACTGTATCGTGTCTGGGACTGCGAAGAATACGTCAACCAATGGTGTCTTCTATGCCTATGGCGCAGGTGCATTCAAGGTTCAGGTCGATCGTTGCCTGTTCAATTCCAGCCATTTCCACTGGCACATTGGCAACGGCTGGACGATTGAGTATTCCTTGGTGCGGATTTCGGAGCACCGTGACCGGCCGTTTCGGTTGATCGTGACCGCTCATTTCG
>JACAFY010018410.1:14615-34109 GCA_015252635.1 Dictyostelium capitatum | reverse complement strand
TTTAGTCTTTATTGTAAAAAGTTGTATTTTGGGTACTTTTGCTACTTTTGCAATTTTTGTTATTTTTTTGGTACTTTTGTTATTTTTATTGCAAAAGTACCAAAAGTATCTTTCGCAAAAAAAAGCTTTTTGCTGTGCAATTAGAATTCGGCGAATATAAAGCTCCTAACCGCCAACCAGGTTGAACTGTTAACTGGCAGTTGGTTGGGATTTTTTGAAATTAACTATCAAATTAATATGGAGTGGTTATATTTTATATGGGTGGTTGGGTGGTTAACCATGGTTTGGTATGCTTTCAAGTCGACCCCTCGATCCGATTTTCGATCTGGATCGCTATTTTTTTTCGATTTGTGATCGATCCAAAAATTGGGTTAAATAAATATTATGAGTTCGAACCCCGTGTTCCACATTTTTTTTATAAAAAAAAAAAGCGTAATCTTAAGCTAAATGTTATAGATTATGTTTTCAACAAATACAACTATGCAATCCTAACATATCAGATGTTTTTCAACAAAAATTGAATTGATTTTTTTTGTTTTTAATAAAAATATGTTTAATTTTATATAATATTTTTAAATCGAACAAATTGTTCTATGGAGATCGATTTGAAATTCGTCAATCAGTGATCGATTTTCGATCGATCCGATCCATTTTCAAATCGACTTGAAGGCATATGGTTTGGTTAGGTTGATAATGCCCAAAATTATCAACCAACTGCCCCAGTTAGGAGCTTTAGGCGAATAGTGTCATAGTGTTTTTAAAACACTCCGAATTTTGTGAAACAATCACCGAATTCGCTTTTTTTGTTCTCAAGTGTAATTTAATACAATAAAATAACTATAAGATTGTGGTGTTTTTATATAGTAGTTGATGGTTATATTATTAACGACGAACGGGATTCGAACCTGCGTCTTCTAATTGTGGGGTTGCATTAAAAATCTAAAAGATTATTCAGAGCGGGAATCGAACCCACGGCCTAATCCGTGTTAAGGATTCGTGATAACCAACTACACCATCCGAACTTAAATGAAAATTTTGAAATAAATTGGTCGGTTTTAGGGGTAATAATTAAGGCATTTATCTGTTAAGGTAATTCCGTGTTAAGTTTACCAATATTTATATTCATATCGATACCGTTGGTAGCATATATTAATTTTATAATTTTTTAAAAGAATTAGGCACATGTGTTGCAAAAAAATTTTAAACTAAAGTTTCTAAAAAATTTCTATTTTCTTTTTTCAAAATTATTTATAAATTTTATATTTGGTTAATTTGTTTAAAAATGTATAACGATATCATTGATCAACCTCTTTTAGATATTATTCCACAAAGAACAAGAAACAATGTAATTGTTAATTCAGTATTATTAGGATGCGTATTATACTTTGTTTTATATTTTGATATTGTATGTATAATTTCTATGTAACCAATTTAAAAATATATACTAATTTTAATTTTTGATATAACATTGAAGGAAGTACCAATTAATTTAAAATATTATCAATCATTTTTGATATATGGGATTTATTTAATAGGATGTTTAATTTCACCACTTATAATAAAAAGAATTAGGGAAAGATTATCAATGATACTTTCAGTGGCTATATTCTTTTTACTTTTTATAATAAACAATTACATTCCAGCTATTAGTGGTGTTTCAGTTATAATATCGCCAATTGCATTACAATTATTAATGATTTCGTCATCTGCTTTTATAATATGTTTATCAGAATCAAATTCAAATGGATCACCTGATCTTTCTTTAAATTTTGGTATAGTATGTTATTGTGGAAATACTATAATAACATAATATAAATAATTTAATATATATTAATTCAATATAAATAGTGTTTTTTCATAAATCAGTTATTATTATCAATTTACCAATTTTCATATTCAAATAGTTTTACAAATAAAACTACTGGATACATATTGGTGTTTATATTACTTTTCATTTTGGCAATAATATTTGTAATTTTATTATGTAATCATGGTTTACATAAACTTGAAATGTCCTATAGTAATATAACGGATGATTTGTTTTCTAGTATTGGTATAATCGTATCAAGTGATTTTATTTATTCAATACCATTAATTGGATTTATTGGATTTAGTGACGTATATTTTTCAAATAGTATTATCACAACGTTACTATCAATTGAAAATCCAACAAATTATAATAAATTAATTGGTGTATTATTCCTTGTTGGTGGAATATCATCATTGATAACAGGTTTTATTATGGCAAAAACAGAAAGATTATTTGTGTCAATTGGATTAACAGTATTAGCGGTAATTACAACTGTTATCACATGTGTTTGGAAAACACATGGTTACATTGAAAATTTATTAATTGCAACATTAATATTTCAAACAATTTTAAAAAGCGGTATAATCATTTTAGTTTATACTTTTCTTGGTTCATTACATTCATCATATTCATTATCAATTATTGCAAGTATTAGAATAATTCAAATTGTTGGATCAATAATCTCATTTATTTTATTAGTTTGGGTATCGGAATTGGCATGTTTCTCAATTTTAATTATATTATTAATTGTTGGTTGTTTATTACAAACATTTATAATGTTAAAAAAAGCATTATATACTTATCACTAAATAAATATAAAAAAAAAAAAGGTTGTTTGAAAAATCATATATACATTTTAGATTTATTTAATTTTTAATGATATAAATATATTTAATAATGTTTGTTGGTAATTCCATTTTAAAATGTAATTATTTTTAAGCCATAAAAGTACCAGTTCTTCCTTTTGGTTTAGAGTTACTACCTTGTACATATTGCTCTAAATTGTAACAATAATAAATAAATATTAATATTTTGACCATAAAGTATGTTAAATTAATGATACTCACTTGGTTTTGATGAAAAAAATGAAAAGAAGCCCATTTTAATTAAAGTTTAGAAATTGAAATAAAAATTGGAATAGAAATAAAAAATTTAAAAATAATGATAAAAAAATATAAAAAAAAATAAAATTTTAAAAATTAACAAACCAACAAAAAAAAAAAAGATTCACTTTCCTGGGTGTACTCATATTTTATGATAAAATGTTGTAACGAAAAAAAATATGGTTGGGATTTGTGGTGTTGTAGTTAAATAAATAAATAAATATCTTTTTGTTGAGATTTTCTAAAAAAAAATTTATTTTTTTGAAAATTTTAAAAAATGATAATTTTTTTATACAGTCATCTACAACAACAATGGAATTAACATCAGATTTTATTATTGCAGCTTTAGCAATCATTTTACATGTTGCAAATTATAATATTACAGCACAATTTGAATACAAAACTAGATTTTTTACAAAGGTAGGGTTACATTATAACCAAACAAATGACAATATATTATTATGGTGTTTTAAAAACCAACAAATATTAACAAACAACCAACATTAATTTAGTTAATTGGAAAAAACACAATTTACTATTATGCAGTTTACTTAATTGTATCAGCATTAGTAAGAGATCATTTCATAAATATAGCAGTTACCAATGATAAAGATTCATTAGTATTATTCCCAACAGAATTAGCTAATATGATTGGTGATACATGTTTTATTTTTGGTATTTTATTAAATTTGTGGACATTAAAAGCATTGGGAATTAAAGGAATGTACAATGGTGATTCATTTGGACACATCATGGATGCTCCAGTAACTAGTGGCCCATATCAATACTTTTCTGATCCACAATACGTTGGTACTGCAATTGCTGCTTTAGGTGTTGCAATTAGAAATCAAAGTTTAGTTGGATTTGGTATGTAATAATAATAAAAATAATGATGTTGTAGTTATAATACTAATTACTATTTACTATCATTGTCATTATAGCATGTACATTTTTAGTTGCAATCGTTTTTTATATTTCAGCAACATTTGTTGAAACTCCACATTTAAACAAGATTTATTCAAACAAAAGTTGCTCAAGAATCAACTTTAAAAATTTAAGTTCATTAAGATAAGAACAATAATAAATTATACAAATTAGTTTAGAAAAAAAGTAATTTTTATTATATGGGACGATGTGAGTTGGTTGTTGGTGACATGTTTAAAAGTGATTAAAGTGATGAGGTTGTTGTGTTTGTGAAACTTAAATAATATATGTATAATTTAATTTTAACCAAATTTTGGAAGGTAATTCATTATTGTTTTCCAATAACTTTCTGGGAAATTAGAGCAATGATTTTGATAAAAGTGAATAAAAAGTGTTCTGATTTGAGTTAATCTTTGTTTTCTTCTTTCTTCAATTTCTTTAAAAGTTAATGTTTGACTATGGTGCGAGTGTTGAGTTGAGTTATTATTACCATTATTGTTATTATTATTATTATTTGATGATTGTTGTTGGTTTTGTTGTTGACTTTGTTGTTGTTGTTGTTTATTATTATTATTATTTACTTTTGTAAAACTATTCGTATTACCATTACTTTTTTGTTGATAGCTACTATTATTAATTGATTTATTTTTTAAAGTATCAAAATATTTCGATTGATGATCATGATTATCAAATGAAAAGGCATTATCCCAACTTTGAGCCAAGCAATCACTATCATTATCTTCTTCGTTATCACAATCACCTGTTTCCTCACTTTGTTCACTTCCGGTGTAACTTGATGACGGGTGATAGTTTTTTGGAGTTGACCCACCTGCTGAATTTAGTGAACCAATTATTCGTTTTTCGCTATAAGATCCCATTAATTGCCAACTACCACCGATTTCAGGTTCTGCTTGAACTTCATTATCTTCTGTTGATCCTCTTCTTCTCTTTGGTGCATTTGGTACATCCATTGGTATACTTGTACCTGTCATTGATGGTGATTGATTGTTGCCATTTCCATTTGCGATATTGATACCATTACTTATAGTGTTGTTGTTTGGATAACCACTATGATGACCATGATAAGATGATTGTTTAATTAACATTGATAATGTTGAAGTTGATGATCCAACATTAAAATTATTTGAAATTGGTGAATGTGCAATTGGAGTTGAAGGTGTACTTAAAGTATTTGTATTGTTACTATTACTACTACCACTACCACCACTGTTGCTGCTGCTAACTTTATTCATTCCAATGATTAATTTTGGTGAATTATTTTGAGTTACTGGTGCAGAATGAGAATTTACATCAATTCCTTTTATACTCCAACTGTTTGGTGATGAATTCTTCTGACCACCAATATTATTATTGTTGTTGTTACTTGATTTTGATTTATTATTATTATTGCTATTATTATTGTTATTATTATTATTATTATTGTTTACATTTTTTACATTATTATTTGATCTATCTACATAATTATTTACAATCTCCAATGGTTGTTGTGAATTTGAATTCTTACGATTACCAGTTGGTGTTACAACTTTAGCTTGTTGTTGTGCTTGGGCTTGAGCTTGAAGTTGTTGTTTAAGTAATCCCATACCATTACTATTAGTTGGTGTTGAACTAGTACTAGTAGATGCTGATGAAGATTGTGGTTGCGATTGTGATGGTTGAGTTGGTTGAGTTGGTTGTGATTGAGTTGTTTGTTTATTATTATTAAAAGTATGAATTGAATAATCCATTGAAGTTATAAATTCTAAAAAGTAAAAACAAAAATAAAATATATCTTCACCTTTACCAGCACGATCACACAATTGATGTGAAAACAAAAACCAATCATATGCAACTGTTAAAAACAACATTTCCCAATCTTTTAAAGATTGATGAATTTCACCATCTGCCCAAAGACTAATTCTAAGTAATGAAATAAACAATGGAGTTCTATCCCAGCCTGAAATACAATGAACCAACAAACCAGATGGATTATTATCATCGGAAACATATTTCAATAGTAATTTAAAATAGTTTTGTGTTAAAATTACTGAAATAATCATAGATGGATATTAGTATTTTAACAATTGGTAACTAAAAATATAGTACTATCATAACTACTTACTTAAATCCCAAGATTTATATGCTTCCCATTTAATCAATGGTAATGAATGATCAGGATGTAAATTTAATTCTGCTGGATCTTCAATACCATTTTCCCATTCATAAAATAAATCTTTACCACAATGTTGATTTCTACTAAAATCAGCAAAAAATTCAACACCAGGATAAGGTGTTGATGATATAATGAAATCTTGATATCTACGATGCATGTCTACTTTTTCTGATGAACAAACAAAGAATCCAAATCTGAAAGAATAAGCTTATGTTAATACCATATGATATTATCAAATGAGTATATTATGATGTTTTTACTTACTTTTTCTTTTTATTTTCAACCATCAAGTCACAAATATATCTAATATTTAAATGTTTAATGACCAAAATATCTTTGTTTCTTAAATTTTCCATGTCCAATTGTTGTGCTTGTTGTTGTTGTCCATTTACAGTTGGTGCTTGTTGAAACTGTGATGAATTCATTAAATCGTGATGATTTTGATGGTTACTACTATGGTTGTTGACATCACCAATACCATTACCATTTGTTGAAGTTGATAATCTATCGATATCCATAGAATCATCGATCATACTACTGTTTCCAATTATGTTTTGTTGATTTTGATGTTGATTTTGATTTGAAGGTTGATATGTGGATTGTAATAAACTATTACCACCATGATTGTTGTTATTATTTGAAGGAGCAGTAACAGTACTAGCAAATTGTTTTTTCATACTATTTACACCAGATTGAAACATGTATTCAATTTTTTGTGATAAAGTTGAGGATCTACATAGATTCTTGTGATGATAAAATATAACTGGAAATGGGAATCTTGTTCTAACTCTTGCAAATCTAGATTGGTCCAATAGTTTCTCAAGGTTACGTGAATGATCTGGATTTATAAGCTTTTCTTTTTCTTTACATGCCTTGCAATCTGTGTGTTTTTCATGTTGAATAACAATTAATTCTGGTGGATAAGTTGCACATAATTCACCTTCTTTGTTGTTAATTAATGATATATTATAATCTTTTTCAAATAATTCATTTACAATTATTTGATATTTATTTAATTCCTGTAGAGGTAGTAATATCAAATAAATGTTAGTTTTATGTGTAATGTACAAAACGTATAGAAGTTATACTTACATCATCTCTTTTACCAGGAAATGATTGTTTGTATCTTCTGAAATGAGCAAATAGTTCAGCCAATTCCGATGCTAATGATTCACCACATGCTAGTGATGGATTTATATCAAACGAATTCATTGTGTTATTTGGATCTATTGAATCTATATTACCTATATTACCATTTGGTATATCTTCTGATACAACTATTGATGGTTCATCATCATCATCATCAATGGCACCATCATCATTACTATTATTTGGTATTATTGGTGATATTGAAATTGGTATATTTTCATTATTATTATTATTACTTTGTTGGTTATTATTATTTACAGTTAAAAGATCATATGTTACTTTTTTAAATTGTTTTGGTATATATGTTGGTTGTTGTTCATTATTATTATCATTATCATCATTATTATTAATACAATTATAGCTTTCGTTTATTAAAATTTCAGATTTTGAATTTAAAATTTCTTCATTTCTACTATGGTTGATTATATTATCACAATTATTATTATTATTATTATTATTATGGTTGTTGTTATTACTCTTTATTTCTACTTTGTTATCTTCTTTATCACATCCATCTTCTTCTAATGTTAAATCCATCATAAATGGGAACGAATTCTCTCTACTAATGCTACTACAGTTGATATTGCTATTGTTGATATTATTGTTATTATTATTATTATTATAGTTGTTGTTGTTTATACAATATTGAAAATATTAATACAGAAACTACAAGCAATAATTTAATTGGAATGACTATAACATTACTTGAATTTAATAAATTGGAACCATCTTTTCCATCAACTGAATCAGAGTTGCCAATATCATCATTACTATTATTATTTGGATTTGGAGATGGGAGAGAGGGTGAGAAGGATGAAGAACTAATATATGGTGTTGAAGTAAATGAGGGTGTTGATGATGGTGTTGGTGTAGATGAAGGTGTTGATGTAGTTGAAGGTGAAATGGAGTCAACTGGTATTGATTTTGAATTTATGAGTGAACTCATAACACCAACTAGTACAGAGTTAAAGTCAAGTGCAACTTCATTTTGTTCATAGTCTTTACGATTATTTCTATCATATATTGAATCATCTTGAAAACCTGGTCCACCAACTAACCCACCTTCAATTGGATATGTATTATCTACAGGATTATTTATATTAAAATCAATTGGCCAATGTGATGCACGATGATGAATGTTAACTGTTGATATTGATCCAGGGAAACCTAATCTTGAAACGTATGATAACCCTTTCTTATTATTACCTAATATAATTTCCATTTGGGTTTTAGCAATATTATCTTGTCTATTTGGATCATTAGATTTAAAGACTGCTTCAATAAAACTAAAACCAAGTGCATATCTATTATTTCCATATTTATCTAAAAACAAAATACCATCATTGGTCTTTGGTAAATATTTTAACCCATCAATTAGTTTACTTGCATCACTTTGAAACATGTTGAAATGTTTTGCATGGAATATTATATTAGCTGCATGTTTTCTGTCCCATGTGTATGCATAATTCCATGGGCTATATAATTTATAATTTATTATACTGTTTGTATATCCATCAAACTTAGTTGATCCTGGGTTTGAAAATTTCATCCAAGTTGCAGCCCAATCTTTTTCATCTGAAATTGAACCTGATGTATCATACATTGGGTTAATAACAATAACTTCTCCATATTTATTACCAAAATCCCACAATTGTTGAGAATGAGTTTTACATAAATTTGAATATACTTTATCATTTTCAAATACAATTGATGATGCCGCCAATGCAGCTGTCATTTGAAATATAATATCAACACTTGGATTTGAAGAATCAACTTTAAATAAATTACAATTTCTAACTTTTCCTTTTTCTGAATCATAAATTTGATATGGTCTTTCCCAATTATCATGATCACCAATTTGACCACATTGGCCATAAATTACTTCTGGTTCAGGATGAGCTGCAATTAACCAATCAACACCATGTTTAATAGTTGATTTAAAGTGATCTGTTAAACCACACTTTTCAATATTATCTTTAAATTCAATAAAAGCCCAAGCTAATGTATTCATTGAAAATGCTAATGGAAATGTAATCTATAAAATAAATATATAATCAATTAGTATATTTTCAATTAATAGACTTGTATAAAATATGTACTTACTTTTAAATAATCACCAGCATCAAAATAACCACCTGATAAATAACCATTTCCTTCTGAGTTCATTCTACCATCAGAATATGTATCAAATTTTGTAGTTATATTATGATTCCATGGATATTCTGATGTTGGATCAACAATTCCAGCACGTTGTGCTTTATAAAAGTTTAATGAAGATTTTAAACCTTGGCAGTAATTAAAATTTGGATCTACAGGTACACTTCTGACAGCGATACTGTTTACAATAACAGCCATTCCTAAAATAATTATTTTTTTATATAATAACATTTTATATACAAATACAAATTTTAAAAATACAATTTTAAAAATACAATAAAATTACAAATACAAGTTATTATTTTATTTTTTATAATACAAACTAGTTTCAATTTAATTCAATTTATACTTTTTTTTCAATCTTTTTTTTAAAAATTATTATTATTATTATTATTATTTGCAAATTAAATGGCTACCCGATTTCATTTTATATTAATGATATCAATTGATAAAATAAAGACAGTTCTCCAAAAAAAGACATAAAATCTTAATAATTTTTGATATAAAATAAATCTTTGATTGTAGATTGTGTGTACTGATTTCTGCACATATTCAATCAAATTAATAATATAACCCACATTAACACTCACACACAGATTACAAATTTAGATACAATCAGTTATCAAAGTTTTTATATCTAATTTTTTTGATTTAAATTAATTAGTTACCCCAATATGAAATAATCACATTTAAATCTCAGAGATCATCAATATAAAATATATCATACTCGCATACTCAAACAATATTGTTATAATTGTTGTTTTTTATAATTAATATTTGTAGTTAAGAGATAAAAATAGAAATAACCACCACATTATTTTTTTTTTTTATGTGTGGCAACCAATTTCAAATATAAAATATAAAAAAAATTTACCAACAATTATTTTGATATTACAATTTTATTTATTTAAATTATTCTTTTTTTCTTTCAAATACATGTTATGGAGGTTAAAAAAGGGGGTGTGTGGTTGGTTTGTTGTTTATCATTATTATTGGCTGAAAACCTGTTTTTTTTTTTTCTGTTTTTTTTTGTTTTGTTTTATTTGTATGGAGAATCGTTAAATGGAAAGTACAGGGGGTTTTATATTTTGATAATGAATGTTGATGGTGAGGATGTGGATTGGTGTTATTATTATTATTATTATTTATAGCGAGTGAGTGATTGTGATGTTGATTGAACTTCTTTTTTAATATTATTATTATTTTGTTGTTATTATTTTTAAAGAATCATACCAGCTTCACCTAATGTTAAATTCAAGACAATATCTTTTACAGCATTGAATACAACAAGAATATTATTTGTATCGGTTGCACAAGTTAAATGTGGATAAATTGATTTCTTTGGATTTTCATTTTGGTTAATAAATTGTTGTTTGATGAAATCTGAACAACCTTCATAGGTTTGTGGACCATCATATTCTTTGAAGCAAACAGTAATTGGTGTTTTTGTGATCTATAGGTATTAAGAAAAAAATGTTAGAACTCTTTGTATATATTTGCACCCATTTCGAACATTATTATCTTTATATTTACCTTTTCAGAGAAAATATCTCTTTTATTTAAGAAAAGAATCATAGCAGTATTGGCAAACCATTTAGTATTACAAATTTCTTTAAAGAGTTTAAGTGATTCTTGCATTCTATTTGTTGTATCATCTTCATATAATTTAAGATCGTATTCTGAAAGAGCAACACAAAAGATAACTGCTGTGACTTCTTGGAAGCAATGCATCCATTTCTTTCTTTCTGAACGTTGACCACCTACATCAACCATTCTAAATGTACTATTCTGTTAGGTGAACAAAGTGATTAGTATCATAAATTACCAATAATAATAAGAGAGTTGGTATTACCATCGCCATTATCATATAATGATAATAGCAACAACAACAACAACAACTAATAATAATAATAACTAATAAATCTTTCATTAAACCTACTTGAATTTCAAAAGCAGTTTCAATAATACCAGTTGTCTTTGTTCTTGAACGTAAAACATCATTTTCAGATGGAACGTATGATGGTTGACTAATTCTATCTATTGAATCGAAATAATATGCAGCTGAATCATTTAATTGAAATTCTGATGATCTTTGGAATGCACTTTGAATACCTGGATCTGCCCAAAGTGCTTTAATATCTTGTGCTAATTCTACAGTTAAAACTCCATTGAAATGATCACCAAGATCATTTGAAATTCTTGAAGCGGCTTCTTTATTGTTTTCACTGATTCCAATCTTTAATTCTTCTGCAGCGTTTACCAAAACTCTCATTGAACCAACAGTATTGTTATAGATAATTGTTTTATATGATGCTTTTTCTTCCTCTGTAAAACCATTCAAATGAATAATTTTCATTTGTTTGGCAATTGTTGATTTACCAGATTCACCTGCACCTAACAATAATAATTTAATTTCACCTTCTAATCTTGATCTTGCATGTTTCAACATGTTATTAATATGTTGATTTGCTTTAATTTCTTCAGGTGATCCTAATTCTGGTTTACCACAAATATTACCCATTCTTATTATTTATATATTGTATTGTATGTATTTAAAAGTTGTGTTTGTGTATGTATAATATGTCAATTGATTATCGGTATTCTTTTTGATATTCTTGTTTTACTTCTTCTTTTTCTACTATTACTACTATTATTATTATTATTTCTATGTAATAATATATTTGTGTTGTTGAATAAATAAACTTTTTTTTAAAAAAAAAAAAAACTAGATATTATAGATGGTGTGTGTTTATAATTAGTAACTATATATATTTTTCCTGTAAAAAATTGAAAATTTTAAAAAAAAAAAAAAAATAAAAAAAAAAATAAAAAAAAACCTGTTGTGTGAATAAAAATAATATATGTTTGTTTGTATATATATTTAGGTGTTGTTGGTGTTGTTGGTGTTGTTGTTGTTGTTGTTGTTGAACATATTATGTGTGGGGATGTATTATTATTTAAAAATTAATTGACACAGAGGGTTAACCTAGATTTTTTTCTTTTTTTTTTATTTAAAAAAAGTTGATTTTTTCTTATGTGTGTTATTGGTGTGTGTGTGTGTGTGTGAACGATAATTATTTTAAAATAGTTATTTGTTGTTGTTTGTTTTGTTTGTGATAGTGATTTTTTTTTGTGTGTGTGTTAACGTGTATACAAATGTGCAAATATCAAATTCGAATATTTTAAGAAAAAAAAACAAATAAGTAAAAAAAAGGATATTTCTTTGATTTGGTAATACTAACAATATACAAATGTAATATTACTATTTATAAATTATAGATGCTTGAAAATAAAATAAAACTATATTTTTATGTTGAGTGATTTTTGAATGAATAGAGAAAAATTTCGTGAAAAAAATAAAAAAAAAAAAATTATGAAAAAAAAAAAAAAAAAAAAAAAAAATTTTAAAAAAATTGATATTTTTAAACTGACACAACCGTTGATTTGATATATGTTGTGTGTTTAATGTGTGTTAATAAAAGTAGTATTACAATAACACATAATTTAAGATTTATTTCTAATGTCCAATATGACAATAACCTAAAAGTTTTTTTTTTTTTTTTAATTCGTTTCTGTCTGTTTTCTCATTTGTGTGTGTGTTTATAAACTACAAAGTACATTACCCCTCGTCAAAGTGTTTATGTATGTATGTGATTGAATTGTTATCTGAATGATCCCTCGTCAAAGTGTTTATGTATGTGTGTGATTGAATTGTTATGTGAATAATATTGGTGGTCATTGATTTGGTTGTCATCGCACAAAGTATCTGAAATTTCAACCACTATTTTTTTCGATAAGCTTTTGAAATAAATATCCTAATTTTAGATGTCAACGGTTTTTTTTTTTTTTTTTTTTAAATAATTTGAAGATTAGTTGTTTACGTCAAACCACAATTTGTATCTTGTGAGAATTGCTACACAATATTGTGTAAAAACTAATTTAATATCCAGTATTATCATTAAATTAACACACACATAGAAACAAATGATGTCATATGTGAATTTTAAAATATCTTCCCACAAACTGTTATAATAAATTATTTATTATATTTTAGTTTATAAGATATATATAATGTAATATAGTTTTCATTTTAAGAGACATTTTAAAATTAAAGAGTGTTTTTGTATGGATATTTTTAATTTCTTTTTTTTTTTTTTTTTTTTTTTTTTTTTTTTTTTTTTTTTTTTTTTTTTTTTTTTTTTATTTTTTTTTTTTTTAAAATTTAATTTTTTTTTATATTAATTTGACATAAAAAAACACATATAATACAACACTATTACACACGAGATGTCAACGAAAATATTATTTGATGTATTTATATCAGATCCAATAACAGTTAATAAAAAGATATATAGATCATGGTTAGATGGATATTCAGAGAAAGAAACATCAGCGATAAGAGATGTTGATACTACAACAACGAATTTATGCAATACAACTGCAAATATATCAAATATAATAAATACAAATACAACATCAACAATATCAACAACAACATCATCATCAACAGTTAAACAAAGTAATAGTAATAGTAATATAAATAATCAATTTAAGAATCAAATATTAGAAGAGACTGAAGATCAATTTAGGAATTTTTCATTATTACAAAAAGCATTGGAACATCCTAAAACATTATCATCACACTCAATGTTTCAAATGGATCCATCATCACGTAGATCATTGATAGAAGGTTTCTATGATTTCGATGAAGTTTTGCTACGTGAATTAATTGGTAAAAAATTAACATCTGGTCAAAGAAGAGATCTTGATGATACTAGTGAAAAATTAAAGATTAGATTATCATCTTGTGAAAGACAATTTGACAATTTAAAAAGAATATCAAGAATTGTATTTGCAGACTTAAAAACGTCTGCATTAGAAATAATAATGAATGAATTTTCATTACCAAGAGAATTATCAAAGTATGTAACACACATACTTTACATATATACATATATACATACATATACTAATAATCATTTACTTTCAGGAAATATGTTAGATTATTATTTTTATGTTTTCATAGAATTGATTTATCAAAAAAGAAAATACAATTTTTAAGTACATTTGATTTAATTAGATTATCAGAGATTGTTATGAATCAATGGGGTGACCCATTAATTACATATACATTGGAATTGGATATAAAGTTAAAAGAGGATATAAGAGATTTAAAAACATACCTTGGTAGTCAAAAAGATATATCAGAAAAGTATTGGAAATTAATTAAAAGTAGATATCAAACTGTATCAACATCACCAAGAATACCACTACAAAGTACAAATACATCATCATCTTCAATTGGTAATAGTAATACAATTCCAAATACAAATGTTATATCATCAAATCCAAATACAACAAATAATACACCATCTTTAAATTCAATGAATACATCAAGTAGTTTTATACCGATAATGTATCAACAACAACAATCAACTACAACAACAAATAATACACCAATCATAACATCAACTATAAATAGTGGATTAATACCAATTACAAGTACAATGTCAAATTTAACAAGTGAAAAATTAAAGAATATGGAATTAAAATTCCGGTCAATTTTAAAAGGTTTCTTGGCAATTGGTTCAAATTTATCAGATAGTAAAGAATTTAGAAACCTTTTTGAAGATATAGTTGAAAAAGTAATTGAACCATTAAAAAGAATGGATATAGCCATTGATGAAGTTGATACATTTTTCATATTCCTTCGTGAAGTATTCTCACCTGAACAACTTGGTATAATTTCATTACGTCATAGAGATAGAGTTGTACATAATTGGAAATCATTCCTTGAAGGTATAAGGGGTGTTGTAATTTATTTATATCCACATTGCTAATAGTAGTAACAAATATTATCATTATAATCATCATCGTCATCATTACAAATAGTAAATAAAAGAATAAATATAATATAATATACATGCTTTGTTTTTTTTTGTGTTTGTTGTTTTTAATATTACAGATTATTTGTTTTTTTTTTTATATATTTATATATTTTTTTTATTTATTTTCTTATATCTAATTCAATATCGTTTGATTGAATGATATTACTATTATCTTGACTAATATAATCACCATTATTAATGTTGTTACTATTATTAATATCAATTTCATTAATATCATTATTTTTGTTGTTTGTGTTGTCTTCTTCATAACCTTCAATATTTTCATGCATATCAATTGAATCTGAATTTTCTTCTCTTTCTTTTTGAATCTTTGAAATACCTTTTTTCAACATTTCTTGATCTTTATCTTTTTGAGTGATCATTGTTGTTCTGAGTTTTTCGTTTTTAACGAAAAGAATTAATATACAACCTAAACCAGCAAAAGGAGCAGCAGATAAAAATACAATTGAAAGTGCGCTTTGATATGCATCGATGATTTGTGCTTTGTAAACTGGATTTGTAATGTGTCTTATGTTTTCAATATTATAATTGTGAACTGGTAAACCACCAAGTACAAATGCATCTTTTTCCAAAAGTGAAGTTAAATTATTGGCAAATTGTTGATTTAAAATTGCACTGAAAACAGAAACACTTACTACACCACCAATTGTTCTAAAGAAGGATACAGTTGCAGTTGAAATTGAAATGTAGATTACATTTACACTATTTTGTACAATCAATACTAGAATTTGCATTGTTAAACCAATACCAACACCAATAAAACATTGATAACCAATAAATTGGGATTGAGTAGAGTTATGATCCCACAATGATAACAAATAAATACCAATCATCATGAAACCCATGCCAATAATTGGATATGATTTGTAATGACCAAACTTTGTAATTAATAAACCTGAAATTGCACCAAACAATACAATACCCAACATGGTTGGTAACAATTGTAAACCTGATGCTGTAGCTGTTGCACCTCTAACATATTGAAAGTATAATGGTATATAATAAATTACACCAAACATAACGAAACCCAATAAAAATGAACCAGCCGAACAAAGAACATAATTTCTTGTTTTAAATAGATCCAATGGAATGATTGGATGTTTTGTAAACCAATATTTTTCATTAATGATAAACAAAGCAACAAATAATGCGGTACCAATAAATAAACAAATGATAATGGGGGATTGCCATGGATAATCTACACCACCCCAACTTAACGCTAATAGGAATGAAATAGTAGCAGCAACTAAACTTAATGAACCAACGACATCAATCTTTTTAATTCCATCTCTCCAAGGTACAACAGTTTGGGGAATTTTCAATGCAAAAAACACTACAATAAATGCTATGGCACCCAACGGTAAATTAATCCAGAAGGCCCAACGCCAAGAAATATTATCAGTGAATGTACCACCCATTAATGGACCAACAACTGAAGAAACTGCATAAACAGCACCAAGTAAACCTTGGTACTTACCACGATCTCTTAATGGTACAATTTCAGCCATAACAATCATAACAGCACTCATTAAACCACCTCCACCTAAACCTTGTATCGCTCTTGCAAGAATTAACATATTCATCGTGGTTGCAACTGCACACAATAAACTTCCAATTAGAAATACAATCAATGATGAGAGGAGGAGAATCTTTTTACCAAAAATATCGGAAAATTTACCAAACAATGGGGAAACTGAAGTTGAGGTTAATAAATATATAGTTACAACCCATGGTAATTGTTCTAAACCTTTTAAATCTGAAACAATGGCTGGTAATGCTGTTGCAACAATTGTCATATCCAATGATGAAAGAAATAAACTAACCATTAGACCAGAGAAAATAATTAAAATTTGTTTTGGTGTTAATGTTTCATTTACTGGTTTAGGAGGTAAAGTGGGTGGAAATTGTTGTTCTATATGCATATTTTCAACATCTTCTTGTGAAGTATATGTTTCAATAGTTGTTGTTATTTGTTGTTCTGCTTCTGTTACTTCAGAGTTTTTAATTGCATCTGAAAATGCTCTTTCTCTTCCAAAACCTGGACCAACAACAAACTCTCCATCATCGCCACTACCAATGTTTGTATTTTTCATTTCATTTAATGCATTTGATAATGAAGTATCTGAATAATTTATTGTTTGTCTTCTAATTTGTTTGGATGAAATTGATAATTCTTCATCTTCATCTGGCTTTGGTTGTTTAACTCCTTTAACTTTTTGTGGTTTGATATTTGTATTATTTAATCCATCATCTGTATCATTCTCTGATGAATCGCGTAATGGATTATGGTGAATTGGTAAAACAATTGATTCAGCTTCTTTTACATCAGCATTTGCAAACATTTTATTTAATACAGTTGTTAATCTTCTTTCTCTATTTAATGGAATATCAATTGTATTTTGATCGTCATAAATTGATGATGATGCTGGTGAGCCACCACCATTTTCATAAATATTTACACTAACTGGTTGTTGTTGTTGTTGAAATGATATTAATTTTGTTGATGATCCATTTAAATAAATTTCATCTTTTTCATCAATGATTTCACTAGATAATAAACTATTACCACCACTTAAATTTGAAGGTGGTGAACATGAAGATGGTACTTCATTTGATTGTTGTGAATATGGTTGTCTTGATGATGATGGTGCAGCTGATGAATCTACTGCATTATTTGAAGTTCTTAATGATGATTTTGATGGTGGTAATTCTAATTTTGGTAATTTATTTGTTGTTGTTATTGGTTCACCTACAATTTGTTCATCATCTTCATTATCCTGTGATAATAAATCATTACTGCTAATTGATGGTGATGATCTGCTTGCAATATGTTTTAATGGTCTTGTATTGTTATTATTATTATTATTATTACTACTATTTGTCATTAAAGGTGATGGCGGATTATCGATTGATTGTCTTCTGGATGATGTATGATATGGTGAATGTGGTGAAAATGTCATTGATTGATGATTTGGTGATCTATTACTGTTTGAATAATATGATGAATCCATTGATGATTGTGAATGTGATAAACTATGATTTGAATTAAATGATATCTTTTTACTTATACCTTCACCATTACTTCCTTTTTTTAAATCTTCACTTGATGCTTGTTTTAAACTTGATATTACATTTAATATACCAGGTGATAATTTTTGTGATAATCTTAAATTTTCACTAAATGGTTCCTCCACTTGACTTGCACTACTAACAACAGAGTTATCACTGCCATTACGATTATGACCTCTGTTTTTATTATTATTATTTACATTGTTATGAGTATTATTATAATTATTATTATTGTTGTTGTTTATTTCACCAGCATCGTTGAGTGAATTATTATGTATATTATTATTGTTTGTATGCGAATTATTACTATTATTATTATTATTATTATTGTTTATTGAATAGCTCATTAGTATTGTTTTAAAGCCAACATGTGACACTGTCTGTTTGCTTTGATAAAATTACAAATTATATTTTATTATATTTAATGGTACAAGGTTTGTTGTTTCTTTTTATTTAACTACTACTCTATTTGTTTTTTTTTTCCTATAAACAAAAATAAAATATGTTAATATAATAGAAATTAAAATAATAATTGATTATATTAAAAAAAAAAAAAAATTAACATAAAAAAAAAAATGGCAATTTTAACACTCTTAACACACACTAACGCAACTTTAACAAAAACAACACCAACACATTCAATCAAACACAAATGTTTATTTTAATAAAAAAAATAGTGCACACACACACTCTCACATACACACAATTATAATTTTAGAGTGGGTAAATTAATTGTAGTTTTACAAATATTCTTTTTTTGATTATATATATCATATAAATAAATGTTTTATGTTTGT
This sequence comes from Dictyostelium capitatum, assembly GCA_015252635.1. Taxonomy (NCBI): domain Eukaryota; phylum Evosea; class Eumycetozoa; order Dictyosteliales; family Dictyosteliaceae; genus Dictyostelium; species Dictyostelium capitatum. The sequence goes on along the minus strand of JACAFY010018410.1, from coordinate 15,018 downwards.
GAATATTATTTCTATCTCTATATCTATCTTTTAAATTTTTATGTATTTGTTTTTGTTGTTGTTGTTGTTTGGTTGTATGTATATAAAACTATTATATGAGTGTGGTGGTGGTGGGTATAATTTTATTATTATAATTTTTTGATAAACAGTATATATATACTACTACTAATTATAATTATTACTTTTCTTTTTACAAAATTTTAAAATATTAAAGATAAATAAAATCTTTAACTGAAATTAAATTTTAGAAATTACTTACTTTTTTTTTGTTTTTGTTTATTGAAAAATAAGATTTACCAAATTTAAATCAGAGATGATGATTATTTTTTTTTTTTTTTTTTTTTTTTTTTTTTTTTTTATTTTTAATTATATTTTTATTTATTATAAAAAAAAAAACACCCAA
>JACAFY010018410.1:0-14605 GCA_015252635.1 Dictyostelium capitatum | reverse complement strand
TAATAATAATGATAATGATAATTATTATTTATATTCTGATTTTTTTTTATTAAAAAAAAATAAAAAAACAAAATATAAAAAAAAAAATGTTTGATTTTGATTATTACACACACACACAAAATCCCACATTCAAAAGAAAACAATGTATAACATATATGTTTTTTGTTGTAGTTGTTGTTTGGGGGTAATACAATATATTAAAATTTGTCTTTTTTTGGATTAAATTTATACATTTATATAATGTATAAAATGGTATACATTTTTTTTTTTTTTTAGAAAAAGTGTGTAGGTGAGGTGAATGTGCGTAAGTGTGAGTGAGGGTGTTTGATTTTTAATATATATTTGAAGAATTTATTTCCATACATGTATAATTTTTGTTTTCTGTAGTAGTTGATGTTTAATTTTTGTTGTGTTTGGTAATTCGTATTGAATTTTTATTGTTTTTTGAAATTTACTATTTATTTCATTAAAAATATAGAAAATTTGAAGAAATACGTTGTGATTGAAATGATGACCTATATAATGTATTTATATATAACATATATATATATGTACTGTATTTTTCTATAAAATTAGAAAACAATTTACCAACATCAAATTTTTTTTATTAAAAATAGGTTAGTTAATAATTATCGATATAATTTTAAATAAAAAAAAAAAAAAGCCTTCATATAATGAAATTATTGTGTGTTTATTTGTGTGTGTGTGTGTGTGTGTGTTTTATATTTATGATAGTGTGCGTTTGAATTGGGGGGGTATAATTTTTTTTTTTTCAAATCTGGTTTTTTAGATATTTTTAAAATAGCATTTGCTGAGTTAATCTTGGAATTTGAGGTGGTATTGATGACCGATGATAATGTCATAAATAACTGAAATTGATTGAGATTGTATAAAATGTTATATGAGTGTACGTGTGTGTGTGTGTGAGTGTTATTATAACATAACAATTGTAAGGTATATGTGTGAGGGGGTTTTTTGTGTTTACTATTATTTGTGTTTGTTTTTTTTTTTTTATAATTATAATTTTTTAACAACTACAACAGCAACTACCATCACCATCTTTCATCATAATATTCTAAGATTATTGTACAATTATATTAAAATAACTATTATTATGTTCTAAATTTATATTAACACCAATATATGGTTGTCTTGTGTTTGTTTTTATTTTATTTTATATTATTTTTTATAGCTATTTTTAAAATATATACTCACATTATATATAGGATCTTTATTTGGAATTTTTATTTTAAAAAAAAAAAATAAGAATAAATGAAATTTTTTTTTTTATTAAAAATGATCAAATTATAATTAATTTTAATATATTATATCAAAATTGTATCTTACAACCAAAAAACTTTTTTATTTAAAAATAAAAATCTCTCGAGATTTTTAAAGAAAAAATATTTTTTTTTTTTTTTATTTTTTTGATCAAATACACGCCCACCATCACCCTATTTTTGTGTAGAGTGTGGTTTTGTTTAGGGGGGTTATGTATATGTGAGTATTATTCAACTATTTTACAATATCAATTTTAATTGATGTAGAGATAATTAACGATATCTAATTATTTTTTTTGTAAATTTGATTGTTTTTTTTTTGTATAGGGCCAACACATAATTGTGTAGATAAGTAAGTACAATCAATTTCATGAATGAACATTTATATATAAACTAAACTGTTTAATAAACATAGTGTGTGTTTGTGTTTGTATTTTGGAAAGTTTACTATATTATCATTTTATCACAATTTCACCTTTATTTCACACATTATCTTAAATAAACACTCTCACCCAAATAATTTAAAATTGGGGTGATATTATTCAACTATTGATCGCCATATTTATAAAATGATCACAACAACAAATACACACCACACACCAAACAACCAATAAGACTAAATTTGTTTTTTTTTTTCCTTTTAAACTAGAATAATTTTTTATTCTTTTTAAAATTTAAAAACATGCACATGTGTCAAAACCGTCACTTTATAAATCTAAAATTTGTTATTTGTGAGTGAGTGGCAACCAGTAATAGTATTATTTGATATAATCCAGATCTCTTGGATTATATTAACAGAATTGAGAGGTGAGAAAAAAAAGTAAAAAAAAAAAAAAATAGAGACCCAATTTACAAATTATATTATTATTATTATTATTATTATTATTATTATTATTATCAAATTATGTGTTATTTATTTTATTATTTTATTTTATTATTTTATTTTATATGTGAATTAATTAATTTTTGTGATTTTTTTTTTTTTTTTTTTTTTTTTTTTTTTTAAAAAATTTGCAAATTTTAACCATTTTATCTTTTGAAGCAGTTACTAATTTCTTATTATTAAAATTTAATGAAAATATAGTTTCATGATGGCCACCAATTATTCTTGATGAACGTTCATTGTATAGATCCCAAATTCTAATTATACCAGTTTTACCACTTGATATAATTTTAGATTGATCAAATTGAACACACCAAACCCAATTTTTTTCACGAATTTCCGAAGGTATAAAATTAGCTATACAACGTGCAGTACCTATATCCCATAATTTTACAGTACCATCACATGAACCAGTTACAACTTTTTGATCGAAAACATAACAACAAAGTACATCTTCAGTGTGATCAGTGAATTTTCTAACTGCAGTTGATGTTCTTGTATCCCAAACAATTGATGTTTTATCAATTGATGCACTAACAACAGTATGATTAAAACCTGTAATTGATGAATCTGTTTTTGCACATACTATTCCACTTTTATGTCCACGAAGTTGTGATAGTGTACTACCAGTATTTGCATCCCAAATATGTATAGTGTTATCCAATGATGATGTTAAACATTTACTTTCAACATCACCTAAATAATTTATACAAGTTACTGCTTCATGATGACCATTATAGGTAAGTAGTGATTTCTTTGTTTTGGTTGACCAAATTTTCGCTGTAAAATCACTTGAGGATGTAAAAATTCTTGAAAAATCACTTTGTTGATAATCAACACTTTTAACTGTATTGGTATGACCTTTTAATGAATATAAATGTTTACCCATATTACCGCTGCCATTACCATTATTTTGTTGATTATTATTATTATTATTATTACTATTCTTACTATTATTACTATTATTACTATTATTACTATTTACATTTCCATTACTTTTCCTTGAAATACTTATACCACTAACAATACCACTATGATGATTTGATTGATGTGTATCCCAAACTTTTAATTTTTTATCATCACCACCTGAAAGTATGAATTTATCATTAAATGCTAATTTAACACAATAAACTGATTTATCATGACCTTTTAATGTTGAATGTGTAATTTTATTTTCAAACCAAATTCTTTGTTGTTGATAAACTTTTTGATAATGTGATTTCCATGTTGATGATTCACCAATACCAAATTTAGGTTTACTAATTAATCTTGATCCACAATATTTTATCCATAATTCTTCATCGTTAACTACTTGTTCCCAACATTTACAAACTCTACTTAATACATTTACAAATTTTGGTTCTAAATTTTTAAATACCATAATTTTTAATGTTTGATTCAAATAAAAATTAATATTAAATATAACACCACCTCCACTTGCATTAATATTTAATATATTTGATGATGATGATGATGTTGATGATGATGGTGATGTAATTGATGGTGGTGTATATCTATTTTTATTTGTTATTGTACTTCCTGAACTAATTGATACTCTATGTGGTCTATTGGTAACAATTGTACTACTACTACTATTACTACTATTTGTTTGTGTTGAAATTGTTGGTAATTGAATTGATTCATCAAGATTTACAATGAATGGATGTTTTAATAATTGTGATGCATCAGGTCTTTCTTTTGGATCACGTTTAAAACATAAATTTAAGAAATCAACTGCATCTTGAGATAAATTATCAGGTATTATTGGAATTTGATTTGAAGAAGCAATATGATACATTACAGCAGCAATTTCACTTATATTTGACCAAGGTGGTTGAGCAGTTGCCATTTCAACAATTACACAACCTAAACTCCATATATCAGATGATCTACCATGTCCAGTTTGTTTAATTACTTCAGGTGCCATCCAATATGGTGTACCTTGCATTGACTTAAATTGTGATACTATTCCTGAAAATGATTTACTACATCCAAAATCTGATAATTTAACAGTACCTTTTGTATCAATTAATATATTTGCACCTTTAATATCTCTATGAATAATTTGATTTGAATGAAGAAATAATAATCCTTGTAATATTTGTTTGGTATAAACTTTAATTACATTTTCAGAGAATGCTCCAAATTTACCCAATAATGATGAAATTGAACCACCTGGAATATACTCTAAAAATACACTTAAATATGATTGATCCAATGATGTACCTAAATATCTAACTATATTTTCATGTCTTAATGTTTTCATTACTTCAATTTCTTTACTAAATGATAATATCATCTATATTATTATAATATAGATTAGTATGTGTGTATATATGTGTGTGTGAAATATTTGTATAAATTACTATCTTGAGATACATACATTTTTTAATTTTGAATCACTATTTATATCTACAATTTCCAATTGTTTTACAGCAAATAATTCACCTGTATCTTTATTTAATCCTAAATAAACTGAACCATATCCACCTCTACCTATAATTTGACCTTTTTGCCATTTAATATTATGATTTGATATTAATTCTTCATGTTCATTTATAATTAATGATGGAAAGTCCGTAATATTTGTATTGATATTTGTGTTATTATTATTATTACAATTATTTTTCATGTTATCTACATTTTCTTCTTTCTCTTCATTCTCCTTTTCTTTTTCCATTATATCTTCAGCTATATCTAATATTTCTTCCTCTAAATCTTCTTCAATATCTTGTTGTTGATCCGGTATTATTATTTGTTCAATTTCATCTAAAATTGTATTTATATCATCAATTTGATTATTCTCTTCATCTTCGTCTTTGTATTCTTGTTCAATTTCTTTACAACTATAAATTGATTCTTTTTCTGTTGTTTCCTCTATATTACCAATATCCTTTTCAATATCACTTGTTAATTCTTCTGTACTATTGCTACTGGTTTTAATATTTTTGATATTGTCTTCTTCTTTTTGTTCTGTATCTGCTACTTCTGCTACTTCCACCCTTTCTATAATTTCCTTTTCTTCTTCTTCTTTTGTATCACCACTTATTGTATCACTATCTTGTTCATTTTTATTTATATTTTCATTTACATAATCTGTATCCTGCTTTTCTTTTACTTCATTTTCGTTTTCTTCTTCCACTTCTTCTTGGTCCTCTTCTGTGCTGCTACTACTAGTTTTACAACTAATGCTATTATAATAATTTAAAGTTTCTTCATGTTGTTCTTCTTTTTGTAATTCATAGTGTCCTTCCTGTTTTTCCTCTTTTTGTTCTTCTTGTATTTCCTCTAAATTTATTTCGCCTGTAGATTCTATGATACCGCTATTTTTGTTACCAATTTCTAAATGTTCTTCTTTTTCGTTATCATCCACTTCTTGGATTTGATGTTGTTGCTCTTCTTCTTCTTGTGGTTGTTCATCTACCTCTTCTTCCTCTTCAACCTCTATTTCTTCCTCTACTTCAATTTCCACTTCTATCTCTACTTCTTCAACTTCTACATCTTCTTCGTCACTTTCTTCTTTTCTAAATTTAATTTCTTCATTGCCAGTAGTATTATTGTTGTTATTATCTGTTGTTGTAGTTTGTTCTAAATAACCAGTTTCACCAGGAAATGCATTATTTAAAGCTTCAGATAATAATCTTTCTTCTTCTAATTCATCATCAAATATCAATACTTTATTTCTATTATTCATTATTCATTTGTATTTATAATATATAAAATTAATTAATTAATGAATAAATGAATGTGCTATTACTACTTGAAAAATTAAATTTTTAAAAATTAATAAAAAAAAAAATAAAAAATAAAAAAGTTTTGAAAAATTGAATGAAAAATTTTTAAATCAGCAGAGATGGTTTTGTTATTATTTGTGTGTGTAAATATGATATCAACAATTAAAATAATATAATTTAATATACAAAGAGATATAGTTTCATTTGAATTAAATTTGATTATTTATTCAAAAATAACAAAATTAAATAAATCTTTTTAACCCTTAAAATTTGTAAATTATTTATTTATTTTTTAAATTTTTTATTTAAATCAGTGAAAAATGATTGTATATCTTGTTTTGTTACTACTTGATTGGTATCCAATTTCTTTGTGAATAATTCTCTTAGTTTATCTTTCATATCACTAAATCCTTCAATTAAAGCTCTTTGTTGAACTGGTGGTAATGTTTTATCAAATACATCTTGACCCATTTTTAAAATATCGATTGGTGGTGCGGCTGCTGTTTCATCAATTGTTTTATTTTTTGGTTCTTCCTTTTCAAATAAAAATTCAACATTTTTATCTTTATACAATTGTTTACAATCTGAACATAAACATAATTCATCTCTCCATGATTCTTTACAAAACAAGTCATTGGTATTTTTTGAAATTGGTATACCTTTAATTTTACAAATTATTGGTGCAACTGTTATTGGTGGTGGATCTGTTGCTGATGATGGATCTGTTGTTGATGTTGTAGTAGTAGTAGTAGTTGCATTTGGATTTGGAATTGGATCATCAACTATAATATGATCACCAACTATATATAATCTAATGTGTTGATATGATAAAAGGAATTGATTTGATTTTAAACATTCTGAACAAACTAAATCTTGAAATTCATCTGTACTTGGTATATCTGATACTTTTGAATTTAATTTCAAACATTGTTCATGGAACCAATCCATACAAAATATACATTGGATCATATCTTCCTTGTAATCGTATACACTGTCACAATAACAATATAATCCTTTGAAATTATGATTGTAATGATTCTTGTCATTTAAAATTTCTTTTTTCTCTTCACCTGATAATATCATTCCAATTGGTGTTGTATCTGTACCTGTGACTGAAGTAGGTGTAGCAACACCTTGTAATATACATTTAAATCCATTTGGTTGACATTGTTGAACTTTTGTACCACAATCACATCTAAAATCTTTTTTATTAAATAATTCATATACATCATGCATTAAATGACATTGCATTGAACATCCGTAACAAAATCCAAACTATAATGATAGTAGTATATTAATTAATATACATTTATGTATTTTTGGTTATTGATATAAATGAACATGTTTGTACATACAAGTTTATCATTTGTTTGTTGACATGTTTTACAAGCGAATACTGATTGGTTTATGTAACCTTTATCAAATGTACATATATTTTCATCACCCCAATCTTCTTGTTCCTGTAGTTTTGCTTCATCTAATAAATTCTTTTGTTCTTCGAGTTGATCATTCAATGCATCTTGAATTGTAATTACCTCTTCGTCAAGCCTTTTTCTTTTACCTCCAACTATATTACCAGTTGTAGTAGTAGTGGTAGTAGTATCAACTGATTCTGTTTCTACTGTAGCTGTTTCTACTGTAGCTGTTGCTGTATCTACTTTACTATCTGGAGTAGTTGATGCTGTAGTTGCTGTAGTATTTGGTAATTTATTATCACTATTTTCCATTGTGTGTGTGTAACTATGTCAAATGGTAAAAAAAAAAATTTAAAAAATCAAAACTGCAAAAAAAAAAAAAAAATTTATTTATAATTATGATAACGATACTATTACTTAGATTAGATCAAATAAAGTGTTTAAATTAGGAAGTGAACTGTGTAAAAATTATAATGTTATAATTTGTTGACGCTATTTTATTTTTAACTTTTCGAGATCGAATCAACAGATTATTTTCTAAATTAAAAAAAAGTAAAATATAATCAGAAATATTAAAAAAAAAAAAAAAAAAAAAAAAAAAAAAAAAAAAAAAAAAAAAAAAAAAAAAAAAATTTTTTTTTTTTTTTAAAAAAAATTTTTTCCTCACCTAAAAAAATTATACATATATGTAAGAAATTATATATTTCTATGTTTTTGTGTTTTTTTTCTATTTGTATTTTATAGGTTTAAATAATAATAAATAATAACAAGTGAGTAATATATTCTCTCTTGAATGATTGTGATAATAAATTTAAAGTTATTGTTATAACTTTTTTTAGAATTCTTATAAAACTATAAAATCAGCTTAACAATAACTTGTCTTATTTATATCACGATCATTATAATAAATACATACATACACACATACACAAATCACACTAATACTTAAACTTTGTAGTTTGTAAAAAATACGATGTTTACATGGTTATATATACCACACAAACAATAATACAAATTTTAAAAACAAGAAAAAAACATAATCACACAACATACACACACACATAGGTTTAAATTAAAGTATACATTGTATTTATTTAAATTACCTTACCAATCAAAAAAAATTTGTTGTTTTACATAAAAAAAACGACTTGTGGTTTTTAAATATATAATAATAATTTGTGTTTTTTTTTTTTTTTTTTTTTTTATTTTTTTATTTTTTTATTTTTTTATTTTTTTATTTTTTTTTTGTTTATTGTAAATTTATAAACAGATAAACTTATTTTAAAGTGATATTAAAAATATTCAAAAATTAAATATAAAAATATGCGCTTGAAGTGTTGTGTGTGTATATCAAATGAATAATAATAATTATATAAAAGGGTGAGTATTACAAATTTGTTTAATTGTCGGTTGTTTGTGTTTTATTTTTATTTTTTTATGTGTAGTGAGGAAAACAATGACTTTTTTTGAAATTTTTTAATTTTTTTTTAGTGTGGTGGAATCAAGCCAATTTTTACATGAGAGTGGAAATTGAGCTTGAATTTTTTTTTAGTGAGAGGAATTGAAATTTTTTTTTTTATTTTGTTTATTTTTATTTTTTTTAGGAATTATAAAGAGAGGGTTACTACAACAATATATAATTGTCCAACACATTTAATAATAAAAACAATTATTACTATAATTTTTTTTCTTCGTGCTTTTCAATTTTTTTATTTTTTCCAATCCTCCCTTTCATACACGCAGGAATTTTTTTTAGATTTTTTCTTTTTTTTTTTTTTTTTTTTTTTAAATTTTTTTTTTTTTTTTTATTATTTTGTAAAAAAGCCGGCCAAAAAAAAAAAGAAAAAGAGATAAATAATAAACAAATAATATAAACATACATCATTATACACAAAGATAAATACGCACACATATACACCATACATAGGCACACATACACAAAAACAAATACATAGGCACAAAGACACACACACCTCTTTTAAAAATTATTACGTTTAATAAAAACACAACAAACTTTTATTATTTTGTGTTGTGTTTTTTTTGTTATTATAATTTATTGTTATTTAGTATTAGTTATAATAAATAATAATAAATGGATATAGGATTAATAACAAACCAAGAAGAAGCAAGATTGTGGAGAATAAAAAATAAAATGAATAATAATAATAATAATAATATCATAGATAATGCAAATATAAACAACAACAACATCAATAACATCAATTATAATATCAACAATAGCAACAATATCCCTGATAACATTGGTGAAATTGATACAATCGTTGGAGAAACTATAAGTAGTGGGAGTGGGAGTGGTAGTGGTGGTGATAATACAAGAGTTAAAGATTACTTTAGTAGAGATACCAGTGGTATTGGTAGTGGTACTTTTGGTAGTTTTGAGAAACCATTTCAAAAGAGTTTCTATTCACCTCCATTTGCAGCAAATAGTCAAAAAGATAATTCGATATTCAAAACAAGTTTTACTTCTAGTAGTTACAACTTTGATAAAATCACCAATAGTATAAACCTTGCATATGCAAGTGGTAGCGCTGGAGCAATCACTAATAACATTGGTATATATAATAATAATAGTGGCAATCTCAGTATCAATAGTTATAATGGTGGAGGTAGTAGTGTAAATTCACATAATAGTAATACACCTACAACATCATCACCACCACAAACACCACAAACAACACAAACACCACAAAGACCATTAATACAAACTCACTCTTCATCAACCAATTACTCTAATGGTAATGGTAACATTAATCAATACTCATATAATAATAATAATCAAAATCAAAATCATCAAAATCATCAAAATCATCAAAATCATCAAAATCATCAAAACCAAGAACCAACAATCATAGATGATAATGATACACAACCAATACACGCCACCATACAACAAGATGTCATACTTTCATCAAGACCTTACAAAAAGAAAAAGAATGATCTCGTAGAATTTGATAATAATAATAATAACCAAAACAATATTGATAATAATAGTATTAAAAATAATAACACCTTCAATAACTATAATAATAACAATAATAACAATTACAACAATAATAGTAATGGTAATAACTATAACAATTACAACAATAACACAAACAACAACAACAACAACAACAACAACAATTTTAATAATAGTTTTAATAATAATCATTATACCAATATCACAGACGATAACAATAATAGCAATAATTATTATGGTAATATAATTAGTAGTAATAGTTACAATAATGATAATAACAACAACAATAATAATAATAACTACAGTAATTATAACAACAACAATAATAATAGCAATTTTAATAATTATAGTAATTTTAATAACAACAATAATAGCAATATACAAATAAATTATAATGGAAATACCAGTTTTAATACTGATAGAAAATATAGTAATAATTTCCATAAAAATTCAAGACCAAATCAACAAGATCCAACATCATCATCTCAATTACAACAACAACATCAACAACAACATCAACAACAACATCAACAACATCAACAACATCAACAACATGAACAACATCAACAACAACATCAACCTCAACAACAACAACAACAACTAACTGTTACAAATAATACAAAGATAGGTAAAAATAAAGCAGCAGCTGCTGCTGCTGCAGCATACACAGATGGTACTGGTATATTACTAATAAAACCAGAAAAGAGAGAAAAAGATAAAAAGAAACAAATTAAAGTAGTTACATCATTGTTGGTTGATCATTTTGTAAAGAATAATATCACTAAATTCAACGTTAGAATAATAGAGGCAACACTAAATGTTGACTTTTTTAAATTAAAAGAAATCCTCGATATTATGGAATGTTCAAAATTGGTTAGAAACGATAAGAGTAACAATTACGTTTGGTTGGGAATGGAAAGTCCAGAATTTTTAAATTTTGCAATTGCAACATACCATTCAAAAATAAATTTCATTACTAAAACAACTGAAGTATTGTGTCCAGAATGTAAAACAAATATTGAATTGGGTAATCAACCAATCTCACCAATAGTTTCAGCTTCATCTTCACCTCCATTAATTAGCAATAATACAACACTAGTTACCACTACCACCACTACAACAACTACATCCACTTCATCACCAGCAACAACAACACCAAATACAATTACTAGTGCAACAGCTAATAATAATAATAAAAACAATTCATACAGTTTAAGTAACATGAGTGATATTGGAAATACCGGTCGTAAAATCAAACACAAAGAAACCGAATTATCAACTACAGTATCACAATTCATCAAGTTGTTATTGATTGACAGTAGAAAGGTCGAGAGATGTTTAACCATTTATGATGTTTGTTTTAATTTTTATCCAACTATTGAAAAAACTCATGAAAATTACATCAACCTTAGAAATAGTGCAAAAATCAAACGTTGTTACGATATTGCAAATGTTTTCGAAGCATTGGGTTTAATTTCAAAAGCAAAATCATTAGAAGAAGCCAGAACTCAAAATTATAAATGGTTGGGTACTCATATTTTAACTCATAATTATTGTATAACAAATTGTCCATTTTATGATCATACAAAAAATTTAAATAATAATGTCAATAATAATGCCAATAATAATAGTAATAGTGTCATTGTTTCAAGTAATAATAATTTAGTTGATGATGATAATGATTATAGTGGTGATAATCAACAAAATAATAACATTAATAATAATAATAATAATAATAATAATAATAATAATAATAATAATAATAATAATAATAATTCCGATTTTGAATATATAAATAACGATAACATTAATGCCACCAATAATAATTATAATCAAAACAACAACAACAACAACAACAACAACAACAACAACAACAACAATGATAACAATAATGATTATAATACAATAAATAATAATAATATAGAAAATTAATAACAAATCTTTATTCACTAGAAACAAACGTAATTAAAAAAAAAAAACCAAACACAAAAAAGTAAATAAACAAATAAATTTTTTTTATTAATTTATAATAAATACTCGAGTACAATTTCATTTAAAAGACTAAATAAAGGAAAATGATATTGTTAATATTAATATTATACTTTTAGGCAATTCATTAATTTTAATTTTTTTTATTCTTTTTGATTTCGCTTCCATACAAATATTAATAAGTCTCTTAAAAATAAAAAAAAAGATAAAGAAAAATAATAATAATTATAATAATGATAATGATAAAACAAAGAATAAAGTTAACCATTCATTTTTAATATTGTATCAATTAAGACTTGGTAAAATATATAGTAACAGATAGTCATATCCAACAATCATTTGTTCAGAAATATTAAAGGTTATTTTCAACTTACTTTCATCAAATACTATTTCAATTAATGCATTGGTATTAGATGTATTCAATATTAAAGATTCAAAATTATTATCACCATTAATTAATATTTCAAGTGTTACAACATTATATTGTGATTTAAATGGAATAGAATCTCATTTATTACATAGCAAATTTAAAATCAATCACTTTGGAAATTGGTCATTTAAAAGTTTCTAATTTGTATAATAATTTTGAAAAAAGTTAGAGTAATTTATTTTTAATAGTGTATCAGTTTATATTGTAAATAATTTTTCAGTTAAATCAATATTAGATATTTCAATATTATCAAAATCAACATTTAAATTATTTCAAGGTTTATGTGTTGCACATAATTTAAATAATAATTTATCACCATTATCATTAAAAGATTTAATTTCATACATTAAAAAAGATATTAGTGGTATTAGCAGTTATGAAAATAAATTATTTAAATACAAAGAATTAGAACGTGTAAAATTATTATCAATTTTTAAACATAGACAAGAAATTATTGTTGAATTAAAAGATCTATTTGAAATGAAATCATTTTTAAACAAACATTGTCCATTGTTAAAGCAAGTATCAATTTCTAAAGCTTCGCAAGTAGAGTGGATGTGCGGTATTCAAGATAAAACCATTGGTGGATTTTATAAATTTAAAAAGATAGAAGCCTTTTGGCATCGCGGAGAACCCCCAGCTATTAATCTACTTGAATGGGATAATATAAATTATTCATTTAAATCAATTGCTAATTACAATCCACATAAAATATGCATTAACACAATTAATGATCCTGATTTTAGTAACAGTTTAAATAATTTAAATGGTATTTTAAATATAAAATCAATTAAATCAATTTCATTTGGAGTTCATATAACACCTCTTTCATTCATTGAAGATGTGGTATCAAAATTACCAAATATCAAATCATTATCATTGAAATTACCATTGGTTAATAGTACACATTTAAAATCAATTGAAAGAGGTAATTTATTTTCAAATGGTTTAAAATTAAAGAAATTAAGATTTGATAAAATCTATAGTAATAGATATTCAGATCCAATCATTTGCTTAGAACTATTAAAGGGTATTTTCAACCTATTATCTTCAAATACTAGTTCAATTAATGCATTGGGATTAGATGTATTCAATATTAAAGATTCAAAATTATTATCACCATTAATTAATATTCCAAGTGTCACAACATTATATTGTGATTTAAATGGAATAGAATCTCATTTTTTACATTGCATTGAAAATTCAAATATTAAACATTTATATATTTATCAAGATCAAAATTATGGTAACAATCTTTATTTTTATGAAAATTTTAATACTATGAACGTTTTTGAAGATTCTAAAGGTTATGATGATGATATTGTTGGTGAATCAGTAAATGTCCATCAAATATTATCAAACTTTTTCAACAATAGTAATAATTCAAATTTAAAATCAATCACTTTGAAAATTGATCATTTAAAAGATAAATACCTCTCAAATTTGTATAATAATTTTGAAACAAGTAAAAGTAGTAAAATGTTAAATTTAATTATCAAAAAGTAATTTATATACAAATAAAAACAATCACCAAAACAACCAATGTAATAGAAATAATAATAAAATAAAATAAAAAAATAAAACGAATCGAAATAATAAAAATAAAAAGGAGAACCCATTTTTTTATCATTGAATCAATTTGTGATGTTCACTATTATCAAAGATGATGTATTATTTACATGCAATACCCAATAATATAAATATTAATAATATAAATATTAATAATATTTAAATGAAAGTATTAGAGAAAAGAAATCTGTCTCTTATACTACTAACCCAAATCCAGATTGATGGCTATTAATAAATATCATGAATTTAAAAAAAAAAAAAAAAAAAAAAAAAAAAAAAATTTTAAAAACAAAATTTTTTTATAAAAAAAAAAAATATTTTTTAT
>JACAFY010018388.1:0-13367 GCA_015252635.1 Dictyostelium capitatum | reverse complement strand
CCATTTTGAATGATTAATGTTTTTAAACCATTTAAATTTCTTGTTGATAAGTCAATATTTGAACCATTTCCAATTATTAAATGTTTTAAATTAATTGGTAAAGTTACTAAAAGATCTGAACTACCATTAAAATTATCACCAATAATTAATGTTTCTAATTTTTTTGGTAAAATTGAAGTGAATTTACCATTGAAATTATCACCCAATCTTAATATTTTTAAAGTTTTTGGTAATGCCATTACCAATCCATTAAAATCATTACCAAATATAATTTGAACGAATGATTCGGGAAATGAGAAATTATTTAAATTTATATAATCATCTAATAAATTATTATCATCAATATATAGTGATTCTAAATTACTGAATTTATATAATTGTGGTGATAATAATGTTTGTGAATTCTATTAATTTGAATATATTTTAATTGAATATATTTTGATAATTCACCAATATCCGAAATGGATAAATTACAATTTATTGTATATGAAAATTTTTCAATTGAATATGGTAACAATGGAAAATCAAATTCTTGATTAAATGATAATGTTAAATAAAATTCTTTTACACTTCTTGGTATTTCATATTAGAACCACAGGTTGAATATATTGATTATAGTGAAGGTTCTCATTTACTTCCAACTATAACAACTTTATGCCTGTTCATCACATTATTAATATTGTAATCTATAATAATAATCTCAACAAATTAAATAACCAATAACTAAATCAATATTAAATCATAACAAAATTACCTTTTAAAAACATCATGATGATAAAAATTTTCCAAATTATTTTATTTTACTCTTTGTTATATAAAATTGATTTATAATTTGTACATATATTTTGGACTATGAATTTTATTTTATTTATTTTATTTATTTTGTGTGTAATTATTATTTTTATTGGAATAAATTTATTCAACGATTACTCTTAATGAATTAGTTTTACCAAATACTTCTGGATCGTACATTTCTTCTACAATTGCAGAAGGAATAAGATATTCACCACGAGTTGAAGCACGTAAAGTATATTTATAAACATGTTTACCACGTTCCATTAAACCAGTGAATGCTTCACATCTTTCATCACGTTGATTTTGGAAATCCCAAATTGTACCTTCTAAACGGAAATCAGTCTTATCAGCGACATCGAAACCACCTGCAAATTTATCAACCAATGCTAAATTTAATCTATCAGATTCTGTTGAAATTGTAATTGTAACCAATACTTTTGAACCAACTGATACTCTAAGTAATCCTTTTTCTTCATCAAATTTCATTACATCTGTTTTATTCTTTGGTGTATAACTTCTATGAATTGATAAACCATTGAAAT
This sequence comes from Dictyostelium capitatum, assembly GCA_015252635.1. Lineage (NCBI taxonomy): Eukaryota > Evosea > Eumycetozoa > Dictyosteliales > Dictyosteliaceae > Dictyostelium > Dictyostelium capitatum. The sequence continues at coordinate 12,030 of JACAFY010018388.1, read as the reverse complement.
GTTCTGCAGTTGATAAATCAACTGATGCATATTTAATGCTCATACGATAATATAATTTACCTTTACCTTCTTTTTGTAACCATAATTCTGATTTTGGTACAGTTACAATTGGTTTAGCAACAGAAACAACAGCAGTTGTTGATGATGATGATTCTTCAACATTTGATTCTTTTGATTGATCTTCAGATTCATCAATTTTAATATCAGGTGAACTATTTGATTTAATGTAATTATTAATTTCAATATTTTCCAAATCAGATTTTGAATATAAAGTTGATAATGGTACTTCAATTGAATATGAAATTGTTGATTTACCATCAAAGTATGGAGTGGCACCACAGAATGTAGTTTTCAAATTTGATTGATCAGTGGTGTTTACTAACCAACCTCTTGTGAGACATTTTGGATTTGAACGTTCAAAAGTGGTTGAATATTCAGCAATTGTCATAATTACCCAACAATTAGTTTGAATGTTTTTCCAAGTACCATTTTCTTTTTTATCAAGTAAACCAATTACAATCTTTGAAATTGTATCAACATTGTAACGACTTGTAATTAATGAACGAGCAATAATTGCAGTTGTTCTTTCAATGGAATGGAATAATTGTGAACGAATTAATTTATCATAGTATGAGTTGAAATAGATACAATTGTTTTCTTCATATGAATTTCTAATTAAGTATGAAATGATTTCATCACGTTTCTTTGAAAATTGAGAATCTTGAAGTGTACCAAGTATCCATGCTAATGATTCCAATGATAAAATTGAATATGAATGAGTTGAATAGAATTTCAAAGCTAATTGACCAACAGATGTTTTATTCTTTTTACTTTGAATACAATAAAGAGTATAAAGTGCATATGATACAGTAGCCAATACAAATTGATCTTTTGATTGTAAATTATTATTGATATAACGTTCTAACCAATCAATTGATTTTTTAACACATTCTTTCAATTTATCAATTTCATAACCATATTCAATTAATAATGCAATTGCATGAATAGCATGAGTCGTTTCAAATTCATTCTTTTGATGTGATTGAGAGTAATGTGTTATTTTTTGTGGCCATGTATTGAAATCACCTGCATCTGTTTGACGATTTCTAAGTTCAATAAACAATTTGTTAACTTTTGATTTAACCATTTTTGATGGTGGTAAATTACGTGCTTTTTGTTCACCAATAATATGATACAATGATGTAATACCAATTAAAGTTGAAGCAAGATTTTCAGTTCTTTCAAATGGATATGAATAAACTGATAAGAATGCATCATGTAAATTTTGAAGAATAGTTGAACTAATATCCAAACCAAGTGAACCAAAAATTGGAAGTGAATTATCAGGCATTGAAATTGGTTGAATAACACCTGAACCACCATCTTCAATTACACCATAAACAGCTGTCGCACGAGTAGTTGGTGGATTGAAAATTGGAATTTGAACTTGCATTGCATCACCATATTTACCAGATACACAACTAATTTGAATTGAACCTGATCCAACATTTTTACTCTTTACATTAACATAAATTATTTTACGTTTCTTTTGTTCAACAAATGAGAAATGACCATATTTTGATTGATTGGTATTTGTAATGGTTAAATGTTCAGAACATTTAATACCAACTTTAACCATTCTACTTGTATTTGAATTATTGCTAATTACAATTCCAATTGTACATGAATCATTGAGATTCAAGAATCTTGGTGGTACACAACGAGTTGAAACCAATACTTTTGATGTTATCAATGATTCACCTTTACCGAATTTTTGTTCATCTTTTGTACAAACAACACCCCAAATACGATAACGTGTAAGATTATCTGGTAAATGAATTGGAATTGTTACTTGACCACTTTCATTTGTCATTACTGATGGTGTAAAGTTTGCCAATGCATTAAAATCTTTTCTCATTGTTGCGTGACTTGAAATTTCTTGTTCCATTGATTCATCTGATTCACTTTCTTCATAATCATCGTCACCACCCATAGTTAAACCACTTTGAGCAAGAGATAATCTTTTTTCACTCAATTTATCATCTGACATTAAAGCTGATGAGAGTGATGATGATGGTGATGGAGCAGCTGAATTAAATCTTGGTGGACTAGATAAATATTCTGAATTTGAACTTCTTGTTGATACTGATTTATGTCTTGATGAGCTACTACCACCAAATCCACCAAATGCTGATCTCTTTGATTTTTTAGCAAATCCAGCAGATGCTAATGAACCCATTTCAGAGTATAATACACTTGCAGGAATGAAAGCATCAACTGAATCTGATACTTGTACTTGTTTACGATATGAATCTTCAATGGTTGGATCATATTCATCAACGAAATGATTTTGAATGTATCTAATGGTTAATGCAGATTTACCAACACCACCTCCACCAAGTACAACAATTTTATTTTCAATAACACCAGTTTGTATCAATGCCATTTTACCAATGATACCAAATGCAGTTTCAACATTATGACCTGTTAATGATGAAGTTTCAATGTATGGTGCACCAATTCTATCAGCAAAACGTTTACCATCTTCATAGGTAACTTGTCTTTCCATTTCTAAATCTGCTTTTGTACCAACTACAAGTAAACATGAATATCTATCACAATCTTTTATACGTAATAATTGAGATAAATATGTTTCCAATTCTTCAAATGAATTTCTACTGGTAATTGAATATGCAAGAATGAAACCATCACCTGTTCGATAAAATGTTTCTCTCATTGCAGTGTATTCTTCTTGACCTGCTGTATCTAATATGTCCAATAACATTGGACCATTTGGTGATTGGTTACCTCTTCTAGATGGATATCCAATATATGGAGATGTTGAAGATGATTGAATAGAAGAACCTGAACGAATACTAGTATTGTTATTGTTGTTGTTACTTTGATAACTTAAAGTATCATATGTTGGAGTTGGTGGTGTCATTTCTTTCAAAATATGATTATATGAATCAGGTTTAACAATTGGTTGTTGAGTACCAGCAATAATGGCAGTACCTTGTTTTAATTTTGGTTGAAGTAAAACAGAAGCAGATGAAAGTCCATTAAAGTATTTTGAAATCAATGATTTTGAGAATTCACCAGTGGTTGAACTTGGATAAAATATTGAAAGTGGATTTTCAACATGATGATTTGATAATGAAATGATTGATTCATCAATTACGAGTAAACAAACTTCAGCATTACCAACACTTGTACCATTATTATCAGTTACATGTACTCTAATATTTGTATCTGCACCTGGTTCAACAACTTCTTCTTCTGGTTCAATTTTAATATTTAATTTCTTTGATAACGGTGTAATTGCAATATTAATTGATCCAGTTAAATTATCATTTGTTAAATGATTTCTAATATCACAACGTACATTTGAAAGTGGTCCCCATTCTTCAAGTGTTTCAAATTCAATTTTATCTTTTGCATTTGAAATTTGATATGATTTTGTGAAAACAACACCATTATTTATAATTGATAATACACATGAATATGGGAATTCAAAGTAATCTAATGATACTGTAACACGTTCATTTGGATTATATAATTTCTTGTCTAATGCAACTGATACTTTTTGAATTTCTTTAAATTTAAATTCTTCCAATTTAACTGGTGGTTTAGTTTCAACTGGTGCTGATAATGATGTAGTGGTAGTAGTGGCGGTAGGAACTGGTGGTGGAGTTGGAATATTTGTACTTTTACCATTTTTATAATTTGAAAGTTTCCAATCAATAAGTAATGGAATGGTTGTAGTGAATTTATTATCTGGTTTTTCAAATAAAGTTGCAGAAATTTCATATACTACAGTTGTATTTGTTGGTTTATAAGTTGGTTCTTTCAAAGTGAATGAGTGAGTGAATTCAGTATCTGTTGAAATTAATGCTGTTAAATGATCTTCATCTTTAGTTTCAGTATCGAAATGATTAAGACCACTCTTTGGTTTAACAGTGAACTGAATAGCAATATCTGGTTGATATGTACCATTTTCATCAACAACTACCAACATTACTTTAATTGGTTGATCTTTATTTGTATCAGTTAAAAACATTGAACCATTATTATCATGAGTACATTTAATACCAATGAAATTCTTTGTTGGATGAAGAATATAACGAATTGTTGAGTTTATAACTTGATTATTTATATCAGTTGTATCAACATTTGTATCAATATTTACTGATGATGGTGGTGATGGTGGTTTACCATTAAAAGTAGTTTTAATTGTATGTGTACCATCATCATCAGTTTTACCAGTAATTGATTTTTCACGTTTAATTGATAAATCTGAAATTTTTAAATGATCATTTTCTTGATAACCAAATTGATATTTTGACATTGTTGGTGGTACATAATTTGATTTACATGAAGATACCATCCATTTAGTTTCACAATCTGGTAAATTACCACCTTCATAATAATTTGATTTCAATTGAATATATGATGAACCAGTGAATGAATTTGAAACACCATTATAAATGAATGATGCATTTGCAATGAATTCTGGTCTTTTAAATTCTTGAACATCAAATGAATGAACATATGTTGTACGAAGTACTAATGATTTTTCATTTTTAATTTTAATTTTTTGATTTTGTTCATTTACACATTGGAATTCATTTTCATCTGGAAGTGATAATTTCAATGTAGTTTTACCAAGATTAATTGTGTCTGGTAAATCCATTGAAAATGAAAATGTTGAGAAATTATTTAATTTAACATCACCTTTTAAAACAGTTTGACCAGAACCATCTTCCAAAACATATTTAATTGATTGTTGAGCAGAGAAATTATAAATTGATAAACGATGATCAAATGAATCACGGAATAAGAAACGAAGATAACCTTTAATTTGAACAGTTGTTTTTGGACGATATAATGATTGATCATCGAAAATATACCAATTTACAGCTTTAAATGATGAATTTGGTTGAATGAATACTTTTGGTAATAAACAAATATCTTTGTTTACTGGATTCTCTGCAACTATATGAATTTCACTATAATTGTTTTGAAGTGGTAAATAAAGTAAACCATGTTCATTTGTAACACCATCAACTAAATTACCAACATGTTTTTGAAGTGCAATTAAATTATTTGATTTCTTTTGTTCTTTCATACGGAATTGAGTGTAATTAACAGTTGATAATGATGAAATTTTAACATTTGGTACAACTGATCCATCCACTGTTGAATTGGTCCAACATGATAATAATTTTTGATCAGATACTGCACCAACATTTAAACGTGTACATTGTACCCAACAACGAAGTAATGGAGTAACTGTATTCTTTCCAATATTTGGATAAAGTGCTGATTGAGTTGGATAAATTACAACACCAATATGACCAATTAACAATTCTTTGTTTGTTAAACCTTCGTATAAATCAATGTATGTATCAATATCTAAATCAACTTCATGTGATGGTATTTCAATATCAACCATACGACAATGAACTAATTCACCACATTTGAGAATTGGTTGATCAACACCTGGTACACTCTTTAATCCAGTGAATTTTTGTAATACTTTACTATCAACAACTTCATCTTGGAATAATGGATAATCAACATATGGATTTAATTTATATAATTGAATTACATATTGATTAATATTTTTTGATCTTAAACAAATTGCTGGTTTAACTATTGAATTTGTTGAATTAATTGGACTACTGCTACCTTCCTCTGGAATTGTTGTTACATTGGTGGTATTATTTGAATTATCAAATGTAATTATATTATTATGAGTTGTAAATGGTAATTTGAAACTATATTGGAAATTACGTGGTACAACTTTAAATCTATAAGTTAATGGTTGATCTTTATCAATTTTTTGACCCATTATATCCATGATTTCTGGTGATAAAGTAATTTTGAATTCAATATCAGTATTTTGGAATTGATCATATTTGAATGATTCCAAGTAAATGGTGTTATCAGTAACTTTGAGACCATATGGAATATCAGGTTCAACTTTGACCATTGTTGATTTAAAGTTTGTAGAGATTGAATTTGAGAAAACAACTTTTAATGTATCACCAAAATATAATGGAGTTGATAATTTCTTATCAAAACATGATGCAGATTCATTAATTGTCATTGTTGAATTAACTTTAATTGGGAAGAATATACTTGGATTTTGTATAATTATTTCACCTTCAGTCGATGTAAATTCATCAACTTCAACCGAAATACTTTGACCAGCTGGTAATGGTCTAACAAATTTAAATATCATTAAATCAGTTGGAGTAGTTGGATCATAATGTGCACCTAAAATTTGTTTTAATTTTGAATAGTTTATATTATGATCTAAATATTCACTGAAAATAATAGTATCATCAATTTCTTCTTTAGTTGCTAAACGTACATCGTAATGTGTTTTTGAATTGAATAAACCAGATTTTGTAAAGAATTTGAATTTGGATAATTGTCTTTTTGGATCAATATTTTGCATAAATCTAATCCAATAAATTGAATCAACCAATGATGGATAACCAGATTTTTCAACAACTGAATTGGCTGGTGTATTAACAATTAAATTATCTAATGACTTTTGATCCATAACATAACCTTTTGATGATACTAAATCTTCTGGGAATGATAATTTATAACTAGTTGATTTTCTCCATAATGAAATTTCTTGTTCACAAATTAATACTTCACCATGTCCAATTCTCCATGTTAATGGAATACCTGGATCTGGTTTAACTGTAATATCTGGAATTACAGCAACTGTTTTAGTGGTAACAGGAGCAGGAGCAGCTGATGATGATGTTGTAGTTGTAGTTGTTGTTGTTGTTGAAGTACTACCAACATCATCATTACCTTTTGTAATTTCACCATCCACTGAAACTGTTGGTTCAACAACTATTGGAACTTGAACTGTTTTAAATAATGATAATGGTTCAGAAAATGATAAATTAACTTTATTACTAACAATGGAAGAATAAACACGAGTACAATTTGTAGTGAAAAAAAATTGAATTGGTTGTTTTGATTCTAATGGACCTTCAAATGATGGAGTACCTTCTTTAATTGTAATTAAATAAGATGAATTTGGAATTAATGGTGGATTTGTACGAAGTGATACCCAATGCATTGGATCATGATCATCTGTACAATCTCTTTCCACATGAGATAAATCATCTGATTGTTCCAATGTGAATTTAGTTTTCTTTTTATCTTCAGTTGCAGTTTGAACAATTGAAATATGTTTTAAAATTTGTTCAGCTTGAACTTTTTGATTGAAACGAATTAAAATTGGTCTTGATAAATTTGCAGTTTGATGACCATTTGCTGGGACTGATGATGCCATATCCAATGTACATGTTTTAAATTCATATTTATCTGGAGTGTCTATACCTTGTTGATAATGCTCACCATTTTCACTATCTACAATTGATGGAATTGTAAATGTATATTTAGTTGAACGTGGTATACTACCAAAGAATCTACATGTCATAATACGATATCCAATAAAACTTGTTTGAGTTTCAACTGACCATTCACGTTTAATTTCATCTGAAATTGCTGGTGTAATAGTTGGTATCCAATCATTTGGTAATAATGTTTTATCTGGTGATGGATATGCTTCAACAGTTGGAACATATTTCAAACCTAATGGTTGTTTAAAGAAAATTTGTAATTTTCTATCACTTTCAAACCATCTTGTTTGATTAATATGAAGATGATCAGATATTTTGAAATGGAATGTTAATTTACCTGGATTACATTCTGAACCTTCAGATGATGGTATATTTGGACCAATTGTTAATGTTACATCAGAATTTGGAAGTACAGTTGACATTTTAACAAACATTATAAATGAAGTTGGATCAGAGAAATTTGTTGGCATGAATTCAAGGTAATCATTTGAAATTGTTTCTCTATCAACTGCAGTTAAATTAATATTTTTATGTTTTTTACCATTTGAATCTGTACATTCAATTTTCATTACTTTTAACATATCAGCTGCAACATATTGTTGATGTAATTGAATTGCTAAAATATCAGATTTATCGAAATTTACAATATGACCAACTGATGGATAAACTGAAACTATAGTTTGATATGGAGTATAGAAATCAAATGTTTGATCTTTTTCAAATTGTTCACCAAATTTACTTTCAATTGATTTATCAACTGTAATTTGATAATGAGTTGATGCATTCCACATTGAGAAATCTTCTAATTTCAAACGATAAACTTTACCAATTAATTCATATACCCATTTTGCTGTTGATTTCTCTGGTCTTGGTTTAATTGTAATATATTTATCCCAATCAATTAATTCTGATTTTGTTGATGTTGATGGATCAACAATACCAATAGTTGAATTTGTTGTAATTGATGGAGTTGTTGATGAACTAGTTGATTGTGTTTCCTTATCACCTTCAATTAATGCTGCACCTAATGAATCTGTTGATAATGTTGCTGCAACTTCAATATTATTGTTGTTGTTATTGTTGTTGGTGGTTGTGGTTGGTTTTACATCTTTTAATTTTTCAATTTTATCTTGATCAAAACGTGCACGTAATGCAGTTAATGACACATTTGAATTTTCAAGCAACTCCAAATATTCTGGTTCAACTTTTGATTTTAATGGTTTATTAAAATTAATGAAAAAGAAATATGGTGAATGAATAATTGATTCATCAACTGGAGAAGTACCAATAATTGAAAATTTATCAACATTGTAAACTGGGAATGTAAATTCTTCTTTACTAAGTAATGGACCATCCAAAGAACGAATACCAGTTGCTAAAGAATATTTAATTGAACCACTTGGTAATGGTTTAGTTGGTCTAAAGAAAACTAATTTTGATGATTGTTCACAATCTTTGAAATTATATGGTAAATCTTCATATTCTTCCAATGTAATTCTATGTACTAATTCCAATTCAAATTTCTTACTTGAAAGGAATGAATCTGGTTGTAAACGAACTGCAGCCAATACAGATTCAGCATCAACATTTTGATTAAATTGTAATGCAAATAATTGATTTACAGCAATTGGATTTGCACTATAAGGTTGTGGATATTGATAAGTTGTTGCAACTAATGTTGTTGAAATTTCACCAAATATTGGTTTATCAAATGTTTTACCAGAACATGATGTAAATGTTGTACCTTGTGGTTGAGAAAGAGTATAAACTGTTGATGGTCTAATATCATCACGATTATCAACTGTATAAACAAGTACATTTCTAGTTTGAGTTGACCAAACACCATTTACTAATGGTGGTGAAATTAATGGCATATCAGTTGGACCAATTGGTATATATTCACTTGATACTTGAATATCAGTTCTATTGTTGATGAAATTTTCACGATTTGCAATATAACTATTGAAATCATATGAATTATTTACAATTGGTTGATTAAATGTTAATTTAATTGTTGTTGTAGTTAATTCAGTTGTACATGAAAGTGTTGGTAATGTTGCAAAGAAATAATTGTTTATTGAACTTTCAACTACAGTTTTAGTTGGACCTTCCATTGAAGTGATACTACCATTTAATTCCAATGAAAATGTTGAATCTTCTGCAAGATGTTTAACTGGTTTAATTGCAATCCAAGTACCATTCTCTGATGTATTAATAAAATCTAATTGATTATCTTTTAAACATTTTCTAATGGATGCTGTTGCAGAAAGGAATTCATGTGCAGTTGAAGCAGTTGTAAATTCAATTGATTTACCAAGTAATTGATCAGTTTTAAATGTAATTAATTTTTTAAATGATTCTAAATCAACCAATTGATTAAATTTGAAAATTACAATTAAATTACTTGAAAATGTATCAGATGCAGTTGCAACTTTACTATTTTGTGATAAACGTTCAAAACCAATACCATCATAAATGAATGTATCAATTGTAATTGATTGAGTATTAAATTTCAATTCGGAATTTTCCATTTGTTCACCTACTTTTGAAATTGGACCACCTTCAGTTGATAATACATATGAAGTACTACTTGGCCATTTAACATTTTCAGATACATTATAAGACATTGAAGTTGTATTTACTACCCATGTACCATCTGGTAATGATGGTGTAACTTTTGGTCTCCATGTACAATCTGTATTAATTTGAGATGAACCAAATGTTAAACTTAAATTTCTACCAGCTATATTTGGAGTTGATGCTAAATATGGAGAGAATGCAGGTTGTGTATTAAAATTAAATGAATCTGCCAACATTGTTTTAACAGGTCCTTCTAATGATGGTGCACCAACTTCTAATGTAACAGTAATTCTTGATGAACTATTAAAACCAAATAATGGTTTAATACCAATATTTCTACCTTCATATCCAACTAATAATTCTTTAAGTATTGGATCTTGTTTCATAATTTCTTCATGAATAAATTGAATTGTATTTGGTGTACCTTTTACAATTGATGATAATGTTGGTGTTGGTCTAAGATTTGTACAACTAATGAATGGAAGTAATTCTTGTGGTGATACTTTTTGATTAAATCCAATGAATATAGTTTGTTGATATGAATATTGTTTTGTATTTGGCATAAAACTTGTAATTTTTAATGTTTCTGTTGTAAAATCAAATGTTTGACCCATAGTTGTTACAGAATTATTATTACCCAATTTGATTTCTTGTGGAATTGTAATTACATAATTTGTACTTTTTCTCCATGGCTCAACTGGTGTATATGTAAGTGTACGTTGAAATTGATCAAATGTCCATCCATTCATTGGTTTATCTCTTGCAAAACCTGGATTCTTTGGTACAACTTCTGGACACCATAATAATGATCCAGATTCTTTATCTACAATTTCACTTGGAAATATATTAAATGTTAATTCAATTACATAATCTATTGGTTTTTGTGTACCTGGTTGAAAAAATGCTCTAATAACTTCAACTTCTTCTCTTTTATTTTTTAATTTTTCTAATTCTAATTCTAATTTCTAAGATTATGTGTGTGTGTTTATGTTGTACATTAGTACATTTGTATGTATAATAAAGTTATTAATTGTGTACAATCATTTTAATGATTACTTACTCTATCGTTTTCTTTTCTATTTTCATCATATTGTTTTTGTTTTTGTTCTTGTTCTAATCTTTCTGCTTCAGTTTTTGGTGGAACTGCTGGTGGTGGAAAAGAAAGTTGACGTGTAGTTTCAACATTACTTGTATTTTCAAATGGTTTATCAGTTGTTTCTCTAATATCATTTGAAAAACCAGATACACTTTTATTAACTGTTGTTAATTGATATGTTTCTGGAATTTTTGAAAGTAATTCATCAAGTTCAGTACCAGTAATATCACCTTCTTCAATTTGTGGAGGTTTTATTGTTGAGGTTGTAGTTGTATTTATAGGTTTATTTGTAGTTGTTGTTGTTGTAGCTGGATCGGCTTCTGTTGTTGTTGGTGGTATAGATGTGGTATCTTCAATTTTAGTTGAATCATCAACTTTTACATCATCTATATCTTTATTATCTTTTTCTAATAATAATTGTTCTTTTTCTTCTTTTTCTTGTTCTTGTTGAAGAATTATTGAATCCAATTCTGGTTTCTTTACTTCATGAACTGTAAAATCAAATGAATCATATGAATTTGACATTTTTTTTGATTTTTTTTTGGTTTTATATATTATTACAAAGTTGTTGTTGTTGTTGTTGTTGTTTTTTTAAAAATATTATATAAGTGATATATATAATTTGAAATCTATATGTTTGTTATTGTTTGTCGTTTTGTTTATTTGAATTTAAATTAATTATAATATTATTATTATTAATAAATTATAAAAAAAAAAAAAAAATTATAAATTAATTATGATAAATATTTAATAATTAATAATAAATAAATAAATAAAAATATATAAAACTACTTTATATGAGGATAGGATTTGAATTTTTATCGACAAAACTATTTTAAAATATCAAAAAAAAAAAAAAAAAAAAAAAAAAAAATTTAAAAAAATAAATTAAAAAAAAAAAAAAAAAACAAAAAAAAAATATATTTTATAAATGGGGGGGGGCGGTAATATAAAAAA